>JAJOOE010006018.1:0-64475 GCA_036250405.1 Solanum raphanifolium
TTCTTTTACTTCTGTTTCTTTTTTTTTTTTTTTTTTTTTTTTATATATGGAGGGGTTCCATTTTTCTCAAAATCATCGGTAAGAGGAGACTTTCCATACACTTCTTGATTTTCCCCCATCTTTACAACATACCCCCAACTTAGACTTTTGGCCTAAGTTGGCTATCCAAATAACCTCAACTTCATGAGGATTATGGGTGATAGATTAAGAAAGGTCTAGTTTTCATCAAGTTTCTTCCAAAGAAAAGGGAAAGGCTCAAAGGGTGTTCAAAAGCAGTTCACACACTCACTGGGTAGGTCACAAAAGATGTATATGTCAAATTGGCTCACACTTGTAGAAGTTGCCTAAGATCATATCAAGAGATATCATCACTTAGTTGACCGGATCAACGGAGAAAATTCTAGGATCTATCATTCATAGTTCACAGGTAAGCTCATCATACTAGGCATTGACACTATAAGTTAAACACGACTCCACACTTTCGCTAGTGTGCAATGATCATCACAAGAGAATCAAATTAATACAAGGCTAGTAATAACGAGATGCAAAGAGTTCACATATAGTCTACGCAACTTCATTTGGACTCATCGTAGTCCGGCATTCATTTTCGTTCGATTGAGAGCTCTATTCAAGTCATCGGTATTGATTGTAGCCGAGACTCAATTTTTTGCAAAAGAATAGCCACATTCAAGAGAAAATAAAGGGTGGTGAAAATGTGCGAAATATTCAACATTTTTCGGAAGGGTCAAATTCGTATTGCAATTTAAAACAAAAGGAGCCATAGACTCAAACATCCACAGAAAAGCAGTATTAACAAAATTTTAAACAGAACAGCCCAAATATAAACAAAACACGACTATCAACACATAAGGTGTGGGCCTCACCCCACCACAAATAAAAAAATTGTCCTCAAATGCAAATAACACAAAATCCAAAATGTAAAATAAACAAAGACAGAGAGGGAGGTAAAGAGGGGGATCCTATCTACGCAGTCACTCCATCTATTTGGGCATCAGTGCCTGGTGCAGAAGTCTTTACTCGGGACTCTGTACCCGGTTTAATGATGTTTGCGTATCAAGGACACAACTTCCAGTCCAAGTGTCTACGATCATGCAAAAGTATAATAACCCAACCAAGGGTTGGGATCGTCCTAAGAGAGTGGTTTTGAGAATTTATAGAAAAATAAAATTTCGTTATAACTAGTTGTACCTAAAGACATTAATGAATAAAAACATTGTTAATCAAAGGTTGACACAAAAGCATCAATTATCGATATGGGGGTTTTGTCACAAGTATAGCAGAAACAGTAAAAATAACAAAAAAATCTATGAATGAGAGGGGAATTCTTGGGATATTACCGAAATACGGCTTAATTTAAATTATTGGTTAATTGCTTTCGATAGAAAATATATAGAGTAATAGTGACTAGGCTAAGCTATACGTGGGTATAAATTCTCTCGAGAGCAACTTACCCCATTTCAAATGGGTTCCTCTGGGACACCTACTTGCCGCATAAAGACCAACATATGCCTTACCCCATTCGCTCTCTCAAGCTGACTGTTAGGATATGGGACTAGGATTCAGTCTCTCAAGTTGAACCTCATGTCGACCCACTCCTTAGGCCATCAATCTAGTAGTCTTGGTTTCGCGGCCTCTCTCGATCAAGCCAAAAACACGAAAATAAACTTGTATTTGCAACTACAAATTTGTTAAATTCATCCACAACTACTAGACGAAATCACCATTATACTACATCTAATCTATCAACAAGCAAGACCCAACAACAAACTTAACCCATATTCGCTAAATCACACCCCCAAGAATTGGAGTTTTTAGCCACACATCAAGAGATAGAAATTTATAACTAAATGATCTTTCATTCAAATGGGTATAAAGATTTAAGTCTTGTTGTAGGCCAAGAATGAAGAATCCAAGAGACCCAAGTCCAAATCCTTGGAGATGAAATCCTCTTCTTCTTCAAGTCTTCAAAACCCTCTCAAACTTAGAGCAAAAATATCAAAAAGCACTATTCTATATGAAAATTATAATAATTGTTCATCTCTTAAAACTACAACTCTGACTATTATTTATAGCTTTCACAGGTTTGTGCTGCAGCGGATCATTCCGCGTCGTTAGTCAGAATCGCCAATCGACTCGACGATTCTCTCTTTGGTGTAGTTCATCGCCGTCTTGCACCAACCTTGAACATTGTCGTGCTCTAGGTCATTGGGTGACATGGTCCTCCTTCGCGGAACTGCTAAATGATGCACCGACAACTCCCTTTTTCCATCGACTAGACCCTTTCCTTCAAGGCTCAGCACACTGGAACAAAAGGCGAAGTAAGACCCTTCGGCGACTCGCCAAGTGGACTCGGCGATCCTCAGGTCTTCATTTCTTTGTTCTTTTCAGCCTTTTCATTCCTTTTTTGCGACATAGTGTCCATGCTTTCCTTCTAACTTCAAATAGCTTAAAAATAAGGGTTTTCATCAAATGTTGAGATAAAATAAGCATTTGAGGACACAATTTCTATCAAAATATAGCCCTAAATGAGTCTAATTTGTGGACTCATCAACACCCCCAACTTAAACTTTTTCTTGTCCTCAAGCAAACTCAAGTTTAGTCGTTCAAAGAGGGTGTCTCGAACAGTGCTACATAAGTCTCAATCATGAATGCACACAACAAGACTCAATTTAGTTATGCAAGGATCAATTGTGTACTCAAAGATTCAAGTTGTGACACACCATTACCAAATATTTTAAAGCTCGCAATACTTGCTTCAAATGCAAGTTCAAGTTCAACAAAAGCCGTTGAATGCCCTCACACAAATGATGATTCCATTTTTACACGCAAAGGTATAATCAATTTAAAGTTCAGGAATCAGATACAACGCTCACACTTACAAATAGTAACACAATGCATGCTTTCACCCATAGGTTTGCCCGTATTTTCCAGTCAACATTTGTTTCGACTCTTTCAAGATAACAAAGGTCTTAACAAGGCTTGTAACGTTGCTGAGTGTACACGTATGGTTATTTAGGCTCAGTGACTTTCATCCTCATGAAATGTGGTGCTCACAACACTTCCTTTCCTTTTCCTTCATCATGCTCTTTAGTTCTCATAAGTCGTCCTATTATTTACCTTCCATGAATTGCATGGAAACCCCTTTTCATTTTTCAACTTTATTCCACAACTTTTCTTTTTAATTATTTTTCTTTTTCTTTTTTTTTTATATGGAGGGCTCTATTTTCCTCAAAACCATGGGTAGGAGGGACTTTCTTGCACTTCTTGATTTGCCTTCTCTTTTCACCACACCCCCAACTTAGGCTTTTGACCTAAGTTGGCTATTCAAACTAACCACAACTTCATGAGGATAATAGGTAGTGGATAAAGAAATGTTTAGTGTTCATCAAGTTTCTTCCAAAGAAGGTTAAGGTTCAAGGGGTGTTCAAGAGAGGTTCACATGATCACAAGGTAGGTCACAAAAAAATATATGTCAAATAGGCTCACACTCTTAAAAGTTGCCTAAGATCATATCAAGAGATAGCATCACTTAGTTGATCGGACCAACGGGGCAAACTCTAGGATCTATCAGGCATGGTTCAAAGTAAGCTCATCACACAAGGCATCGACACTAAAGTCAAACAAGACTCCACACTTTTGCTAGTGTGCAACAGTCATCACAAGAGAATCAATTTGATACAAGGCTAGTCATAACGAGATGCAACGAGTTCACATATTGTCGATGCAACTTCATTTGGCCTCATCGTAGCCGTACATTCATGTTTTTTCGATTAAAAGCACTATTCAAGTCATCGATATTGATCAGAACCAAGACATAAATTTTTGCAAAAGAACAACACAGTCACACTTGTGGGGTGGCAAAAATGTGTGAGAAATTCAAAAAATTTCAGAAGGGTCAAAATCATTTTGCAATTTCAATAAAAAGGAGCCAGATGCTCAAACATCCACAAAAAGTAGTGATAATATCAGTTAAAGCAGAACAACCCAAATATAAGCATAAAATACGAACAAAAGTAGCACACAAAGGTGGACCTCACACCACCACAAAAGAAAAGCATTTGTCCTCAGATGCACATGACAAAATATCAAGAATTTAGAATGAAGAAAGACAGAGAGGAAGGTAAAGAGGTGATCCTGGCTAATCGGTTGCTCTGTTTGTCTAGGCTTCAGTACCTAGAGTGACTTCCAGAAGGACCAACTTCATTGGATCCAGCAGTAGGAGTCTTTGCTAAGGAAGCCTGCACAAAAGCATCTATCATTATTTCTTCAATCTCAGCTATGTCATCCGTTGAAGCTTTCTCAAACATCTCTTCTTCAGTCTCTACCTCTGAGTAAGAATCGGTTGAATGCTCCATTCCATTTCCATGTCTTGTGGCAGTTTGGGGCTTTCAGGCACACCTAAAATTTCCACTATCCCAAATACAATTGATATATCGGTGGACATTAGGTAGTCCACAACTTTCTTCAGTTGTACAATGGCGGCCTTCGAGCCTGTTACCTCCTCTGTGGCTCCTTGGTCACTCTCACACACTGTTATCCTTGCCGCTAAAGTATCAATAGTGGTGCTCAGTGGTTTCACAGCATCATCGAGGGCAGCCTGAATCATGCCTGGAATGGAGCTTTCTATGTTGGTTGCTCGACAATTAGCAGATTAGGCAAGCTGTCCCATCCGGATCAAGGATGCCTGAGTGATCGGTTTACCGGAGGCAACAATGGCAATAGGTCTAGGTGGTAAAGCAGCACCCGAGAGACCTGGAGTTCAATAGGAGTAGTAATGGTGTCAGATATACCTGAAGACGCAGGGGTCGGAGTGGGCAAAGATGCCTCTGCAGGTATAGATCCAGTGGCCAGAGCTTCCTTCTGTTTCTTTTCCGCTTAGTCCTTCAGATATTCGGCTTCGATCTTTCGGATACTGGTGGAGGCGGTAGCAGCCAATTCCACATCTTTCTTTGCATCTCTACCTACCCGAGCGCTTTTGCACATTACACTGATTAATATCGGGAAAGGGAGAGATGCATGGCTCCACTTTGCACATATATGGATCTCAGAAATAATGATCAACCCTAGATTTATCCCTATTTTCTCCATGATGTATCCAAGACAAGCTGCCTTAGGAAGGCAAATAATTGATTCATTAGGTGATGGATAATTGTGCTGCTGATTAATCCGAACAAATATCGTGCAGGGATGTTCAGATCTTTCTTCCCAATCAGAACTCCTACCGCTAACCATTTCAGAGCATTATCATCAGAGACTAGTGGAGCTAACAACTTTTTCATCGTATCCAGCTTCTTTGTTCTGATCAAGTGCTGGCAGTGATCATTAATCTTATCGGACACATCCAAAGTTGTGTTGATAGCCTCACTGTCACAAGCTACCTTCCTTCCTCTGACAACCACGTAGTCAACTGCTTTGAGAGATGAGACTACCTTATTCTGTTGAGGTACCAATGCACTGTATCCATTTTAAAATTCTCAGACGCAGCTTGGTATGTAAGAGCTACGGGGTTTTGTGAATATTTGGAATTTGTGATATTTCAGGCACTCTATTATCTCGAGATACCTATCCATCACCCCTTCTATAGACAGTCATTTTTCCTTAATGATCATTCTCAGCCGCTCAAACCTCAGTCTATTCGTTGATTTAGGTGGCGGGCCTTGTACTAGAGGTGCCAGTACTATTGCATGCTTTGGAACTAGAGGAGCTGGAGTGGTGGATCAAGGATTTCTGATCCGAGATGGGTCGTTTAACTGTTTAGATCGTAACTCATTCCTCTGTGCCTCCATCAGTTCATCTTCATCTCAACCCATACTCTCACTGTCATATGTTATTGGGTCAATGGTGTAAAAACCAGTGTTGTCGGAGCTTGCATCTGATAGCTTAACGGTTGTGTCCTTGCCCTTGCTTTTCCCATCAGTTGTGGAAAGTTTAGTGACCTTGTTCCTGGATGCAGTTGCATCCTCATTGAGTGTGATCCCTTTTTCTTTGCCTCGGGGTGGTGTGTTGCGACCTGCTTTCTTAGGTTTATTCATAACTACATAAGATTGGGAAGAGTTAGGAGAAACACCAAGTAGAAGCACATGCAATTTTCTGTAGGAAGACTAGCCAAGTGGATCGGCGAGTCGCCGAACCTCTTTGGCGAGCTAACTCGAGCTCGCCGAAAGGGTTGGCGTCAACTCAAAGCAAGTCGGTGATGGGAGGTACTTTTCGACGAGTCACTAACTACTTTTGGTGAGCAATGGTTTGTCCGCCTAAATTTACAGTGCATAAGGTCACAGGGGTGCAAATAAAGAGTGGTAAAGAGTACTTTCAGCAATTCGTCGAGTGCCTTGGGCGTAGGCAGACATCTCGCCAAAAGTTATAGACTTAAACCACCACTAAACATGAATTAAATGCGAGATGAAGAGAGTAGGAGAACCGCTGAGTAATTCGGTGAGCTAGACTCAGCTCGCTAAATAGACGTGCCATTTTTCAATCCACCTTATCAAATTCAGTCCCATAAACCCCATAAACAAAATCAAAGTATGCACTAACGAAATTCAAAGAAGAGCCATACTACCCATCAGCCCGAGATAATCAGATTGTTCCAGGATTTGCCCTATTTGGCCATTCGATGATATTTGCTTTTAAGAGCGGTGTTACTCGCTTTTTCATTGAGAAACTTTTGGACATTTAGAACAAACATGGATTACTCAGACTTCACCTAATCAATTTTAACAACATGCAACCATGACTCAAATCATTAAACAACACAAAGATTACAGGCATTTGACAGTCAAACCACACGTCAAGATTTTTCAGATTTAAACAGGCATTTAAGCATTATAATCCTATCAGAGAGGCCCAACACACATCAATAAGATACAATCATTGCTAAAGAGTACAAACTATTCGAAAATAAACTTGGGGTTCGGAGGACTAACCTTTTGTGCCGATTAAAATGTGATTGAAAAGCTAGGCGGCAAAGAAATCCAATTTCGAGCACAAATCAACTAACCAAAATACTAAAATAGGGAAAATTCTACATTGGTGTGAATTTGTTAAGATTAAACACGAGGGAAAGTGAAGGATTTCAAATTCTAGGACTTTTGGCCATTATAAGCCGTCCAGTTCGTGCCCATTCAGCAAAAATTAGTTGCCCTCGCCACTCCAATTGGTGACACGCCGAATTGTCATTGGGCTCGCCGAGTTTCACAGAACCTTCACTCAAGTGAGTGTCCAAACAACAGTCTTCATCGTGATCGCCAACCTGTTCGACGATTCGCTGAATGGAACTATGAACTTGCCAAATGCAATTTCCACCCACTCTCCACACTTTAACATGTACATTCAGCATACCATTATTTCTGAAACAACAATAAAGCATTTAAACAGGTTTTGGGTTGCCTCCCAAAGAACGCCTTAGTTAACGTCGCGGCACAACTCATGTTAGCTGTCAAATTCCATTTTTGGGGTTAGCCTTAGTATCAATAGGCAATCCCTTGTTTTTTTTTAGTGAGGATCGGGCGACGCATGACTGATAAGGTTTTCGAGAAGCTAGACAGCTATGGATTGAGACCAAATCAATCGCTTCATTCCTTTAATGTATTCCTTTATTTCATCCAGCTTTATATCTTGCTCAGTTACCTTGTGGAGAATGACTGAAACCATGCCCTCAAGGTGTTTAAACTCATTTTCCTTAGGACTTCTTCAATCATTAAGAAGGATGTATTTATCCTTTCTTTTGTACTGGACTTCGATCTTCACCATCTTTATGGCCAATTCATCAATCTGAGTCATTAGGGTGGCCAACATGAAGTCTTTTTCTACCTCTTTGTAACAACCCTAAAAATGAAATAGGAGGAACTAGAGCTTCTCATGTGTTTTGGAAGTTGGTAATTTGTGAAAAAGAAGAGTTTTGCCTTTTAAGGTTTATTTTGAAGAGTTTTGAGGTCGAACGTCAAGGGACGACAATGACGTTCGGAGACTAGTCTTTTGAGCTAATGTGTTTTAGTAGTGTAATGTTGCCCTAATCTTGTTTGAAAAGGGTTTAAGAAGTCACTGTCAAGGCACGTGTTAGGCTCCATGCTATGAGACCTACACTAGGTTGGTTGATGGTGCTAGACAAGGAGCCAAGCCAAAAAGGGGCAACCTTTAGCCGAAAAGACAAGTATGTCGAAAGTTGGTTGCTCACTGCCCCAAATACCACGGGCACCACCACAACCAGTGGTGCCCTAGACGGTCCGTATACTTGGGAATGAAGATCATTTGGTCTCAAGGGATGCAAGGCAAATTTGCCTAGGTGTTGCCTCATCTTCACGATCTCCACCACGACTCGTGGTGTGCACAACGGATCGTGGGAGCCTCCGTGAAGATTCCTTGGGCCCTTGAGGGCATGACATGGTGGAGAGGCCCACTTGTCAAGGGACCACGGGCACCACCACGTGTCATGGTGCCCTTCAAGACCCATCCAAGTGGGCGTGGTCCCTAACGGGGCTGCCTCATTTAGGGGTTTTGGGTAATTTCTTTTAAATGTTTTAATGTGTGGGGTTGATTTTAAAAGGTTTATATGATAAATATAAATAGTTTTAAGTCTTAAAACCTTCCTTTAGCTCATTATTTTCAAATACCCAAATCAAAACCTCCAAAGTTCTTCTCTCTCAATATTTCTCTCTCAACTCAAGGAAGAAGAAGAAGTGGGAACTAGGGTTTTGATTCAAAGCTTTCTTCATCACATTTCTTTGGGAATTCATCAACTAAGGTATGGTGGATATTTATCTAGGGCTAGTTTTCGCCCTATAGCCAAATCTCAAAATGGTTTTCAAGGATTTTAAAAGTTATGGAAAACCCCCATTCTTCCTCAAACTCATGGGTTCTTGCATTAAATGGTTTCAAATGATTCATTATGATTATATTATGGTTTCATTGATGTTTTTAGGTGAAAAACTTCATGGACCCATGATCTCCCTAAATTCCTAAATTTGGCTTATGAAGTGGGTTTGATAATTATGATTGTATATTGATGGAAATGTGTTTAGATTGATTTGTATTATTGATTCCTATTGTTATCTATATCTATTGTTTGTGGATTTTTGGTGTATGGATGATTTGAAAATTATGGCGTTGTAGGCAAGTCATGGGTAAATTCTCTTGTGATGTTAGAATTGTTGTTAATCGGATAATGGTGATTATGTCTTTGGGGAATGGTAAGTTGACCTACTTTCATGCTATATTAAAATTGTTCTTGTTTGGATTAATCCACTTATAGTGGAGGTGTTTACTTATTGAATGTATATTGATTATGGCCTTGAAGGCATTATATAGTGAATTGAAGTATTGTCTTAAGGTGTGTCTACATGTGTGTGCAATATGAGGGCTATGTACGTGGTGTTCAAGAATAGTATGATGGTATATTATACAATGTGTATATATTGTTACAAAAAGTATGTTCTTTCTTAATGTTTATATATGATGATGATGGACTATGAAAAGTCTCTATATGGTAACGTTGTGTCTCGAATTGGTAGACCTCGATTGGTAACCTCTCTTTAAATGAATGAATGAATGTCTAGGATCGGTAGATCTAAAGTTGGTGCCCTTCTATAAATGACTAATGAGATATTCTAGACTATGACTTGAATCGGTTAGACCTAAGTAGGGTGCCCTTTCATTGTGAGTCTAGACCCCTAAGTGAATGTAAACCTTGAAGTGGTAGACCTTATGATGGTGCCTCCTTCCTGCGTGAAATCATAGACTTGGAGTTGGTGGGCAGGAATGGTAGAAACCCTCTCTAAGAAAGTCAATGAGATATCCTTTATGAACCTTGATCGGTAGATCCTTGTGGTTACCTTCTTGGTAGAGTATTATGGGTCGGTAGGCCTAATCATGGCGCCCTCTCTAGTACTCATAATTGAATGAAATTACTCTATGGGAACTAAGGCTAAGCACCGAGTGGATATGGTTAAGATGGTAGCTCTTTCGGAGTATGAGGCAAGAGTACACTGTACGTCTTTTGATATCTCCTAAACCATGTGCCTACATGGGATGTGTATTAGTTCTACCCTTGGCAAGTAGAACACCTTCCACGATTTGGGGTCTTATGACACCGGATTCCATGCCTAGCTAGTGTGGTCTATGTTAGTTAATGCCTATTCCCTTCATGTGGGATGTGCACTCTAGTTACTTGATAGGTTCTATAACATGTAGGTAGTAGTATGGGATGCTATCTACACATGGCACGAGTAGGCCTTGAATGTACTAAAGTGAGTTCCCTAAGTCTTTAATGACTATTATGTGAAGTCCCCTATATGCATGAATGTCTCCTTAAATGTTTCTACTAATGAATGTTCACTTATTGGTTTATGTTGAAAGGGAAAGGTCCTTATCTTTGGTAGCCTTAAGGAACACTTAGGTGTGGCATGAAGAGGTAGTATGGGCTGCCCCGCCATGTCTTACTTTGGTGGGTCTTAGAGTAACTTTAGGTGGAGGGTCTAAGATGATGAAATGATCTATTTGACAAATGTGCATATGTGTTGAAAATTGGTAATAGTTGAGCATGCTTATAATATGGATATTGTCTTGTATGTGGATGTTAACTTGTAATGTGTCTCTTATACATGTGGTTTATGGATATGTATTAAAAATGGCCTAAAAGCTTATACCTTAAATAAATGTCCTTATTGCATGTGTTTGCATAGTCATCATACTTAGTACTTAATTATTCTAACCTCATTTTTTTCCATGCTTTACTACAAGTTCAGGTGTTGGCAAGTGAGGTGCTTTCCATAGTGAAGCTTGGGCTTAGAGTTTCTCTCAAGAATTTTTGGTATGTCCTCATATGTCGAGGGCATGGATTCTATGTTCTACTTTATTTTATTAAGACTTTGTAATAGACTTGTAGTATTCTTCTTTACTGTAAAGTGTCGTGTCCCTAGTTTGTTTCTTCGTGACTTGGGTCTAAATTGGCCACGTGAGACTAGTATTCCACTTGTGTATAAAGACTTCTTTAAAATGTGGTTGACTTTCAAGTCTTATGAGTTTGTTTTTAAAAAAGGTTTTAATTCCGCACTATTTTATTGCCTATGTGATGAATGAATTCTAAGGGTTTGTATAAGACCTCTTCGAGGTCGAATACGCCGTGTCCCGACTTGGGGGTGCTCTCAGGTCGTGAAACTCATGGTGCGTTTCAACATTTGATTAAGCAGTTGGGCTGCTTTCACATATGACTATTTTGCAAGGCCTCCCGGAATAAGTTGGTCGACCAACCTCTTGGTTTCGGGACCAAGGCTTCTGCAGAAGCATTCCAGGAGTGCCATGTCAGGAATGCTATGAGTTGGGCATTGAGTGATGAGGTCATCAAACCATGCCCATGACTTGTGTATCCGTTCACCTTCCAATTGCTTGAAGGTGAAGATACGATCCCGGAACATAATTACCTCTAATGGAGGAAATTCCATTAGCTCCCGAATACTGCTAGCCATGCTCGCTTCCTCTATTTGGATACATACAAACAAACAAAAAAAAAACTAAAAATTAAGTGAGTAAACTACAACTAAGAAGAACAAAAATTCTACTAATCTAAAAGTTCTCAAATAGCACCACTCCCCGGCAGTGGCGCCATTTTGATGTTTGCGTAATCAAGGACACAAATTACAGTGCAAGAGTCTACGATCGTGCAAGAGTATAATAACCCAACCAAGGGTTGGGATCGTCCCAAGAGAGTGGTTTTGAGAATTTATAGAAAAATAAAATTTCGTTCTAACTAGTCGTAGCTAAAGACATTAACGAATAAAAACTTTGTGAATCAAAGGTGGACACAAAAGTGTCAATTATCGATTTCGGGGTTTTGTCACAAGTATAGCAAAAACAGTAAAAATAACAAGAAAATCTATGAATGAGAGGGGAATTCTTGGCATGGGACCGGAATACGGGTTAATTTAAAATATTGGGTACATGTTTTTGATAGAAAAATTATAGAGTAATAGTGACTAGGATAAGCTATACGTGGGAATAAATTCTCTTTCGAGCAACTTACCTCGTTTCAAATGGGTTCCTCTTGGACACCCACATGCTGCATGAAGACCAGCCTATGCCTTACCCCACTCACTCTCTCGAGCTGAGTGTTAGGATATGGGACTAGGGTTCACTCTCTCGAGCTGAACCTGATGTCAACACACTCCTTAGGCCGTCAATCTAGTAGTCTTGGTTTCGCGACCTCTCTCTCGAGCAAGCCGAAAACACAAAAATAAACTTGTATTTGCAACTAAAAATTTGTTAAATTCATCCACAACTACTAGAAGAAACCACCATTAAACTATATCTAATCTATCAGCAAGCAAGACACAACAACAATCTTAACCCATATTCGCTAAATCACACCCCAAGAATTGGGGTTTTTAGCGACACATCAAGAGATAGAAATTTATACCTAAATGAGCATGCATTCAAATGGGCATGAATATTTAAGTCTTGTTACAGATCAAGAATAAAGAATCGAAGAGACCCAAGTCAAAATCCTTGGAGATGAAACCCTCTTCTTCTTCAGGTCTTCAAAACCCTCTCAAACTAGGAGCAAAAATATCAAAAAAGTAATATTCTATATGAAAATTATAATAATAGTTCGAATCTTAAAATTACAACTCTAAATAGTATTTATAGCTATCACATATTTGTGCTGCAGCGGATAATTCGACGTCGTTAGTTGGAACCACCGATCAACTTGGCAATTCGCCCTTTGGTGTAGTTCATCGCCATTTTGCACCAGCCTTCAGCATCGTCGTGCTCTAAGTCATTGGGCGAGATGGTCCTGCTTCGCGGAACTACTCGGGGATGCGCCGACTGCTCCATTTTTCCGCCAACTTCATTTTTTCCTTCGGGGCTCACCACACTGGAACAAAAGGCGAAGTAAGACCCTTCGGCGACTTGCCAAATGGATTCAGCGATCCTCAAGCCTTCATGTCATCGTTCTTTTCTGCCTTTTCGTTCATTTTTTCGACGTAGTGTCCATGCTTTCCTTCTAACTTCAAATACATGAAACTTAAGTGTTTTAATTAGATATTGAGATAAAATAAGCATTTGAGGACACAATTTCTATCAAAATATTGCCCTAAATGAGTCCAATTTGTGGACTCATCATTCACCTCAGAAGGACCAGCAGTACCAAATCCACTAGGAGCCAGCAACATCTACCATGGCCTCCTCTGTCTCAGTAAGGCCCTCATATCCTTGCCTTTATCTCCAGGTGAAGGTTCTTATCTTCCCTTCTTTGAAGGATTTGATCCCCCTTCATTTAAGGTGATACCCTGTATTCTTTTCCGGGGTGACATGATAATATTTGTCTTTACCATATCTTCAGGATACTCAGACTTCTCCTTACTAGCCTCACTAACATGCAAGCACAACCCCACAAGATTTAACCAATTTTGAGGCACAAAACTACGGGATTTTAACAATATAAACACTACGGGTATGATTTTAGAATTAAAACAGGCATTCATGCACTTAATCCTATTAGAGAGACCCAAAACACATCAACAAGCTAGAATCATTTTCATAAGAGTTCAAATTCTCAAAAGTACATGCGAGTTCGAGAAACCAACCTTCGATGCCGAATAATAAAGACTGAAATGCTAGGCAGCAAAGTGATCCCAATCCGAGCACAAATCAATGACTAATATACTAATATAAATGGAAAAATATAGAAACTAAAGTGCGAGTGTGAGCTTGTGAAGTTCAAAACTGATGGAAAGGGAAGAGTTTGAATGTTTAAACCTTTGACCTTTTAAAAACCGTCTAGTTCTCGCCTATTTGGTGACAGTAGTCATGCTCACCGACCCACTCAGCGACATGCCGTGTAGGAACTTACCTCGCCGAGTTTTACTGGACCTCCAGTTAAACTGGGGTCCGAACGGCGGACTAGATTGCGATCGCCGACCAGGTCGGCCATTCGCTTATAATTTCCTCGGTACTCCAAGTTTTACAGACTCCACTTTTGAAATTGTCTTGAGTCCAACGACGGTCTAGGTCGGGGTCGCCGACCTCTTCGGTGATCTGCCGACTGGACCATTAGTTCGCCAATCTGCATTTTTCAAACACTTTCCACACTTTAACCTACAGGATCAGCACATCATTATTTCTAAAATAAATAGAAAACGATAAAACCTTGGGTTGCCTCCCAAGAAGCGCCTTAATTAACGTCATGGCACGATGCAACTCCTCACTCAAGTTCCATAAGTGAGGTTTGCCTCATTTTCATAAGGCTACCCCTCTTTTGGCTCTAGGTAGAGAGAAGATAGCACTTGGTCCATTTGGGACCTTTGTCATCATTCACACTGATTCTTCCTGTTTTAACACGACAAACAAGCAAAACAAAATTAAAAATAAAATTTGTAAAACTAGAACTACTAAAAACAGAAATTCTACTTAACTAAGAATTCCCGAATAACACCACTCCCTGGCAGTGGCGCCATTTTGATGTTTGCGTAATCAAGACACAACTTTCAATGCAAATGTCTAGGATCGTACAATAGTTTAGTAACCCAACCAAGGGTTGGGATCATCCCAAGAGAGTAGTTTTGAGAATTTATAGAAAAATTAAATTTAGTTCTAACTAGTCGTACCTAAAGACATTAATCAGTAAAAACATTGTAAATTAGAGGGGGGACACGAACGTGTCAATTTACAATGGGGGGGGGGGGTTTGTCACTAGTAAGTATAAAACATGAAAATAAACAAGGGTTTCTAAGCAATGAGAGGGGTTTCTTGGGATGTGATGGGAGAATGGGTGAAGCTAGATTATTGGGTACATGCTTTGAATAGAAGATTCATAGAGTAATTGTGTCTAGGCTAAGCTTTAAGGGGGATAGGCTCTCTCTCGAGCAACTTACCCTGTTTCAAATACGTTCCTCTCGAACACCCACATGCTGCATGAAGACCAGCCTACACCTTAACCCACTCACTCTCTCGAGCTGAGTGTGTGGACATGGGACTAGGGTTCACTCTCCCGAGCTGAACCTCATGTTGACCTACTCACACTGGCCATAAATCTAGTGGTCTTAGTTTTACGACCTCTCTCGCGAGCAAGCCAAAAACACATAAAGAAACTTGTATTTGCAACTACAAATTCATTAGATTCATCAACAACCACTACAAAAATCACATTTAAACTACGAATAAACTATCAGCAAGCAAGACCCAACAACAAAACTAACCCATATACACTAAATCACACCACCAAGAATTGTGGTTTTTAGCCACACAACAACATATAGAAATATATACCTAAATGAGGTTGCATTCAAATGTGTATGAAGATTTAACTGTTGTTACAGGCTAAGAATGAAGAATCCAAGAGACCCAAGTCCAAATCCGTGGAGATGAAACTGTCTTTTTCCTCAAGTCTTCAAAATCCTCAAAAAGTAGTATTCTTTATGAAAATGATCACAATTGTTCGACTCTAAGTGAAAATTATAATAATTATTCCCTTTTTCTAAAACTAAAACTCTAACTAGTATTTATAATTATCACAGATTTGTGCTGCAGCACATCGTTTGGCGTCGTTAGTCGGAATCGTCAATCAACTTGGTGATTGGCTCATGAGGATCTTCACGAACATCTTAGAAACTTCATAGATGTGTGCGGACCATTTTCTTTCAAAAAAATCTATCAGGAGTTAGTTTAGTTAAGGTTATACCCTTTTTCGTTGATGGGAGAGGCGTGCAAGTGGCTGGCGGAGTTACCTCATGAATCCATCACTTCTTGGGAGGAATTGGTAGCCGCATTTAATGTGCAATTTTTCCTTCCTTTGAAAATGATGACTCTTTCTAATAGTATCCAAAGCTTTAAGCATTTGGATGGCTAGCCAATCCATGAGTCTTGGCTGCATTTTAAAAAGTTGGTGTTACAATGCCCGACTCATGGTCTGCCCGACAATGTCTTACTACAGTACTTTTATCGAAGCCTAGATTCGGTAAACAGGTGTTGCTGATCAACTTTCACCTGGAGTCCTGATGCAACAATTGTATGCTGTAGCAGCCCAACTCTTATATGGCATGACGACCATCATAGGGTATTGTACACTCTTGAAGATTGAGTCTCCCCTCTCACATTCAAGCTATCCAAAGAGCAGATGGAAAAAGATAGTGAGAGAGACCAAAATATGGCCAAGATCATGAAACAAATTGAGATTTTATCTAAAAATGTCATGGGGGTTGGTGCCTGTGACGTCAACATTGTGGGGGTCGGGTGTGCAAATCCTGAGGAGGTGAAATTTGAAAACTTGTATAATGAGGAAGTGAATTTCCTAGCCAACCAAGGCGGTGGTTATCGTTCAAACTACCCAAGGCAGGTGGTAACCAAGGTCGGGCTAGAGATGAAGGATGGAAGGATCGTGAATGGAGAGATTGAAATCCTAATTGGAAGGATAGGGAGAAGTATAATTATGTGCCTCCCCACGAGTGCCAAAAGTCAAATGATTCGGATGGAGGTAGGTCTGAGGATATGCTTTCTCGTATCCTCAATAAAGTTTAATGGTTAGACAAGTTCTTGAAAGAGATGAAAGAGGATGTGTCGAGCCTTAGCCAAACTGTTACCTCCCATTCAATATCAGTTAAGCAATTGGAGACCTAAATGGGTCGGATGTCATCTCACCTAAATCCGAGACAGAAAGGGGGTTTGCCTAGTAACACTATGGTCAACCCCAAAAATGAGGTTTGAAGGTTGACTTGCATCGTGGCACGATGATAACTAAGGCGTTGTTTGGGAGGCAACCCAAAACCATTATTGCTTTATTTTGCTTTGATAAAATAATGGTGTGTTGATTGTGCAGATGGAAGTGTGGAGAGTAAACAAAAAGTACAGATTGGTGAGTTACAGGTCCATTCCACGAATTGCCGAGTGTTCGGCGACCCCGGACCAGACCGTCGTTAGACTCAAGACCAATTTACATTGGAGTTTGTAAAACTCAGAGACCTCAACAAATTATTGGATAATAAACGATCATGTCGGCGATCTCGACGGAGATCGCCATTTGGACTCCCATTGAGGTTTTGCAAGATTCGGTGAGGCAAATGACTACTTGGTGTAATGCCGAATAGTTCGGCTATCAAGACTAATGTCGCCAAATGGGTAAAAACATGATGGTTTTTCAAGCCATAGGTTTAAAAGTTTCAAACTCATTCCCTTTCCCTCACTTTTTCATCTTGCCAAACTCACACCTGCACTCTAGTTTTACATTTCTTGCATTTTATAGTATTTTTAGTATCAAATTGTGCTACGAGTTGGATTTTATAGCTTCCTAGCATCTCAACATCCATTTGATCGGCATAAAAGGTTGGCACTTCAAACCCCGCGTTCATTTTGTCGAAATGGTACTCATTTGCAATCTGTTAATCTTGTTGAATTCTGCTGGGCCTCTGTAATTGGATCGGATTGCTTAATTGCCTATTTCTAATCGATAACTATTGCTTGAATGGTGAAATCCCGCTTTCTAGTGTGTTAAGTTAAATTTATTTGCAATAGGGAGTGCTTATATGCTACAGGTTATAGTCGAATTTGTGTTGTAGGAGCTTAAATTGCATTTTTAGGATTTGAAATGCTGATTTCATGAAGTTGGGTTGATAATAGGCACGACGAGTCATTTCGGCGAGTTGAGACGAGCTCACCAAACCACTCAGCGGTTTGCCTAGTTACCCTACCTCGCCTTTGATATCATGCTTTATGTGTTGTTGCTTCTATACTTTTCGGCCAGAAGTATGAGGTCACCAAAAGTACTCGGCAACTCACCGAAAGTCTTCTTGTAACTTTCAGTGGACACGCTTTTGTTCCCCAAAAGTATTCGATGACTTGCCGAATGGACTGCTAAGCCTGCCTGCAGCTGATGGTCTTCGGTTTGCTTGTTGAATATTTTCTAACTTTATCTTAAGGCTTTGCAAACATGGCCAGACCAAAAGTTGCAGCAAGAAATATGCCACCCCGACATATAAAGCTCCAAAAGAGATGCAGGGACGACAGATCACCCTAAAGCAAAGAGCGAGAACAAGAAAGCCAGTTCCAGTAAGAGGATTCCCATTGACCCTAATGTCCCTTTGTGGGTTCGAGGGTTCATTAACGCGATACATGCCTTTGGAGAAGCTCACATTTTGGATAATATGGCTAAGGCTTATATCGCTGCAGCAACTGAGGAAAACACAAATAATGAAAACTAGAGTCAGAATGACAATAATCCAGGTACTGATTCCCAGACAAACGGATCGACCAGTTAGACAGGATCCCCTATTTACCTCCCTCTTTGTCATTCTTTTATTTACATTATGGATATTTTATTATTTGCATTTGAGAAAAATTCTTTTTAATTATGGTGGGGTGAGGCTAACCTTTGATGTGCTACTCATGAATCGTGTTTTGTGTATATATTTGGGTTGTGAACTATAATGTTGTGTTAATACTGTTTTTGTGTATGTTTGACCTTGTGGCTCCTTTTGTTTTAAATTCCAAAATGATTTTGACCCTTCCAAAAATGAAATTTTTTGCCACTTCTCATGTGTTGAATATGGTTGTTCTTGTGCAAAATTTAAGTCTCGATTCTGACCAATACTGATGACTTGAATAGTGGTCATGATCGAACGAACATGAATGTGCGGCTACGATGAGGCCAAATGAAGTTGCATACACAATATGTGAACTCTTTGCATCTCGTTATGACTAGAGTAGTATTGAGTTGAGTCTCTAGTGATGATCATTGCACACTAGCAAAACTGTGGAGTCTTGTTTGACTTGTAGTGTCAATGCCTAGTGTGATGAGCGTATCTGTGAACTATGCATGATGGATCCTAGAATTTTCCCCATTTGTCCGGTCAACTAAGTGATGCTATCTCTTGATATGATCTTAGGAAACTTCTAAGAGTGTGAGCCCATTTATATATACCTCTTTTGTAGCCTACCTTGTTAGTGTGTGAACTGCTTTTGAACACCCCTTGAGCCTTACCTTTCTTTGGAAGAAACTTGATGAAAACTAGACCTCTCTTAATTCACTACCTATAATCCTCAAGATTTGTGGTTGATTGAATAGCCAAGTTAGGCCAAAATCCTAAGTTGGGGGTGTGGTGAAAAGAAAAGGGAAAGTCTACTTTAACCCATGGTGTTGAGAAAACTGAAACCCCTCCATATTAAAAAACAAAAAAAAAAAGAGAAAAGAGAAAGGAAAAGAAAAAGAATGAAAAAGTTGAGAAATAAAATGTGAAGATATACAGAAAATGGGGTTTCCAAAAATCCATGAGAAGTTAATTATAGTTCACCTTATGGACTTAAAAATGGAGCTGAGATTCTTTAACATTTGGAAGAATACCTTCATCACTCGGTGAATCGCTGATGTGCTTGGGGGACTCGATTTTCCCCGCCCTTCTGCTCCAGCGCTGATAGTCTAATCCAATGTATGTTCAGTGACGTTACAAGTCCATTATGCTATGCGCCGACCTGTTCAGCGATCTTATCCTGCCCGCCGTATTTTAGCATGTTGCACATTTGAAATAAGGGCGATATCCGGACCTTTTGGCGGATCGCCAAGTCGTTCGGTGACTGCTTCGTCTTTCTCGCAGATGGGAGACTAGTGAAGATTTCTCGTCACCTTGCTCTGCTTGTCTACAAACCAGAATCTTATCTTGAATTTTGCTCATCTTTATTTTTGTTTTTATTTTCATTTTATTTCTTTTGTATTGTCTGTTCTCTACTCACATTGGGGACAATGTTGAATGCTTTTGGTGGGGGTGTGTGTTTGGTCAGTGAGTCCTTTGCTTAAATTTGAGTGTCGGTCATGATCAATACCAATGACTTAAATAGTGCTCTCAATCGAACTAAAATAAATGTGCAGCTACAATGAGGACAAATGAAGTTGCATAGTCAATATGTGAACTTTTTGCATCTTGTTGAGATTACCCGATTATCGAATTGAGTCACTTGTGATGAACATTTCACAATAGCGAAAGTGTGGAGTCTTGTTTGATATTGGTACCAATCCCTTATGTGATGAGCTTACCATTAACCATGTGTGATGACACCTCGAATTCGCCCCGTTGGTCTGCTTGACTAAGTGATGCAAGCTCTTGAAATGATCTTAGGCAAAATATTTAAAGAGTGAAACAATTTGACATTATATCTCTTTTGTGGCCTGCCTTGTGAGTATGTGAACTTTTCTTGAACACCCTTTGAGTCTTCCCCTTTTCTTGGAAGAAATTTGAGCAATTGTGACCTTTCTTTACCTGTTAACACATAATCCTCAGGAAATGTGGTTTGCTTGAATATCCAACTTAGGCCAAAAGCCTAAGTTGGGGGTGTGGTGAAAAGAGAAGGTAAATCAAGAAGTGTGAAGAAACTCCCCCTTTACCCATGCTTTTGTAAAATATAGAACCCCTCCATACAAAAAAGGAGAAAATGAAAACAAGAAGGAAAATGAAAAAGAACGAAAAAGTTGTGAAAGTTGCCAAAGAAATGGGGTTTTCGGCATTCCATAGAAAGTTAATAATGGGGTGAATTTTGAGCATGAATGAGAATGATGAACAAAAGGAAATAAATTGATATTCATACCATGTTTCATAAGGATAGCAGCCATTGAGCCTAAATGACCATACCTTAACACTCAGCCCCATTACAAGACTTGTAAAGACCTTTTTGATCTTGAGTAAGATGATACGAATGTTGGTTGGAAAATAAGGGCAAACCTATGGGTGAAGTCATGCATGTGCTCATATTTTTTAGTGTGAGAGTTGTATGTGATTCTAGAGCTCTAAATTGATGAAGAATACTATTTGAATATGGAATCATCCCTTGTGTGAGGGCATTTGAGTACCTTTGTTTTGCTTGATCCTGCATTTGAAGCAAGTATTGTGAACTTGAGAATCCTTGGTAATGGTGAGTCACGACTCGAATCTTTTAGTGCACAATTGATCCTTGCTTGAGTAAGTTGAGTCTTATTCTGCATAGTCATGATTGAGTCTTGTGTACCACTGTTTAAGATATTTTTTTTTGTACTACTGAACTTGAGTTTTTCTTGATGACAAGCAAAAGTTTAAGTTGGGGTGTTGATGACTCCACGATTTGGACCCTTTTGAGGCTTTATTTGCAATAATTTGATGCCCTCAATTGCTTATTTTGTGCCAATAACTGATGTAAAACCCTCGATTTTCAGATATATGGATTGTGGAACAAAGCTAGGACAGAAATAGGCAACAAAGACAACACGAGCAAAAAAAAGAAGGGAAAAACATACCTGACATTCGCCGATGTAACTCGGCGACTCGCCAAGATGCCCATCCACTGCCTAAAGTTACAGAATGTTGAGGTTGGATTAGGAGTAACTTCGGCAGGAAGCAGTCTTACCTGGTGAAATGCCAAATTTATCGGCGATAGATGGCTAGGTCACCGAAAGCACTAATGGAAACCTAGATAAACACAGATGGGTGAGACAACAGACAGAATGGCGCATCACGGAGTGAAACGGTGATCCCGAGTTAGCTCGCCTAAAATGACAGTGGTTGGATGAAGGAGATGTGAAGCATGAAGGCAAAATGAAAGGACAATCACCGAGTCGCCGAGCGGTCGGCCAAGCCCGGCTTTCCTCGCCAACCGACTCCAAAAAGTCACACCAGATTTTGTATAAATTGATTTTTTCATGAGAGATAAAGCATTCAGAAATCATGACTTTACTTGAAAAGGATGAAATTTAAACTTAACTAAATGAATCATAAACATCTTGACTCAAACTTTTATTCATTGAATTTTTTTTTGGAATGTTAACCTTTAGATCTTTACTCTTAATGACATGAGTTTATAGCTAGTGGTGGAGAAAGAATTTTAGTTAAAGGGGTTCAAAAATATACAAAAAGTCAAGGAGATTCAATATCTACTATATGTAAGTAAAAATAATAATTTAAAATTTTATATACATTTAATAGAAATGTCATTACTTGTTCTTCCCATTTGTCCAAACCTTGGTGCACATAAATATCCGATACTTGGTGGGAGGTATTAGACTAGTAGTATCATGTACAATTAGTTGAGGTGCATGCTAGTTGATCTGGACACCTTTCTTTCTTTTGCTCATTTACTTTACCTTTGAATTAGATTCAGGGGATCCAAAAGAAAGAATTTGTTTTGCAGCACCTGAAGACATATCACCCTATGGTAATCTAAATCAGTGGCCTTCCAAAGGTATATATCCACACTCTTTCTCAATTTTGTGACAAATTTTTCAGTATAGATTTATACAATCGATCCAAACTTGTACAAGATTGAGGCATAGTATTTATTATTTGCTTGATTTTCTAATTAATAGGAGTACACTGTTTCACTTAAATATGTTATATTTTTATTTTGGGAAGGTCGAAATTTTTCCATGTTTGAGATCTACAATGGAAGAATATTACAGAGTTATTCTGTAAGTATCAACTCTCTTATATTTACATAGTTAGTTTTGTCTCGGAAACAATGTCTTTACTTTAACAAGACATGAGTAATGCTGCGTATGCACCACTTTCCCCTGACCCTACTTCTGGAATTATACTAAATAAGTTGTTGTTTTGATGCTAACTAGGAATCTTGGTAAAAGAGTACTCGATCTCACTCGTTGCTCTAGCTTTGAATGTGAATGAAAATTTCTTTGAAAGATTTGGGGTAGTGACTGATAACTCACAATATGCTAAGGTTATATTTGTATACATGTCATAATTTACTAGTTTCCATTAGTACGATAACCCCTCTCCCCCCATGTTATGTACCAATCATGTTCATCATTGATTACTTCCGTCACCGTTCTCCATCTTCTCCTTCGTTCTTGACAATCACATTCAATAAAGCCATAGTATATCAATATAGTGTCTGAGAAGACTTGCCCTGCAGAAAAATTGAACAAAATGAACAATCTGGATATCTTTCCTTCGAATATATTGTAATCATAGCCCCTGGCTCTTTTCCCTGGTGCGCAAAATGTTGTAGTTGCAGCATCTGCCATGTTTCATCGACTATGTTGTCAAGTTTTGGGGATGTTGAAGGTATCAGCCATGGAATTTCTTAATCGAATAGTGTCATATGTTGGTGGTTTTCAAGTCCTGTTTGCTAATGAATCTTTGGTTCAAATGTATCAAGTGGATTTACATATGCATTGTATGATATTTAAATCTACATGAAGGTATAGAATACAATAGAAGGCCATGAAAGGAAATAATTCTAAATCTTTTTGTAAATTCATGTTTATAATTTTTATTATTGTAGGGAAATGTAGGCCTCAATAACAAAAGTCCAGCAGGCCATTGTTGGTACAGATTGTATTGTCAAGGTAACATTTGCAATATCCAAGTATTTATTTTATATTTAGTTATAGGAAGGAGTGAAAGGATTTTAATAAGAATTTAATGTATATTTTCTTTTTTAATTGGTTGAACATTTAATTTGTCTTACCTAGGTTTCCATTTTCAGATTTCGAGATTGGACATCAGCGATTGTACTATGGGGGGAGATGATATGTCAAGGGATATTAAAATCGTGGCCACAAGTCAATTTAATCAATTGAATTTCATGCAAACTTTTTGAATTACATTGTTAAATTTATATTTTATTTTGTGGAATTCATAGTTGGTGCACATTTTGAAATATTGTTTTATTACTATGTGTTCCTAGATGTTTCTTTTTCAAAATCTATTGGAAATATATGTATTTTTGTGTTATTTATCATATAATTTAGTGTTTGCGATAGTCTTTATTAATGTGTGATCACAAAGACATCAATTGTGTGAATCATTGATAATAAATTATGGCATGTACATTAGTAATGACTGCACTTCATAAATGTTACTTTAAAAGAGGTATCAAATGGCACGTTTGAAAGTGTG
This sequence comes from Solanum raphanifolium, assembly GCA_036250405.1. Classification (NCBI taxonomy): domain Eukaryota; kingdom Viridiplantae; phylum Streptophyta; class Magnoliopsida; order Solanales; family Solanaceae; genus Solanum; species Solanum raphanifolium. The sequence goes on from JAJOOE010006018.1 coordinate 23,877, forward strand.
GCCAATGAGGAAGCAAAGGCCACACATAAAAAGTGTTGTTTCAGGTAATAAAAGCGTTCTCATATAACTTTCTACAAGCGTGGCCTTTTTATAGAATAGGGCACACTTTAGCGTTGCTTATAAGGCAACACTTGAAAAGTGTGGCCTTAGGTCAAAGGTTACGCTAGTGTAGGTCACCCCGGTTAAAGCGTTGCCTAAAGTCAAATATTGTGGCCTTTGATTAAAGGACAACACTTTTTTCTAGTTTAGGGCACACTTTTCTGGGCTGGCTACTGGCCTAAAATGTTGTAGTGACTCAAAGTAGTTATGCAAAATTCAACTGTGTACTCAAAGATTCAAGTTGTGACACACCACTACCAAAGATTCTCATGCTCGCAATACTTGCTACTTGTGCAAGTTCAAGCTTAACAAAAAGTATCTAAATGCCCTCACAGAAAGAATGATTCCATATTCACACCTATAGGTTAATCCATTTAAGATCAGGAATCAGATGCAACGGTCACACTCAAAAAGAGGGACACAATGCATGTTTTCACCCACAAGTTTGCCCTTATTTTCCAATCGACTTTTGAATTGGCTTACTCAAGATCAAAAAGGTCTTTCCAAGGCTTGTAATGAGGCTGAGTGCAAAGGTATGGTCATTTAGGCTCAGTAACTTTTTCATCCTCGTGAGGTGTGGTGTTCTCAAGGCATTCCCTTCTTTCCCTTTTTAAACTCTTTTTCTAGTGCTTCTAAGTCATCCTTTATTCACCTCCATGTATTGCTTGAAAACCCGATTTCTTTTGTACTTTATTCCACACACATTTTTTTTGAAGGGGTTCCATTTTTATGCAATACAATGGGTTAAAGGGGGACTTTTCTTGCACTTCTTGACTTCTCCTTTTCTTTTTCACCACACCCCCAACTTAGGCTTTTAGCCTACGTTGGCTATTCGCTAAACCACAAATAAAAAGGATTATAGGTAGTGGGTCAAGTAGGGTCTAAGGTTCATCAAGGTTCTTCCAAAGAAAGGTAAGGCTCAAAAGGTGTTCAAAAGAGTTCCACACACTCACGAGTAGGCCACAAAAGAGGTATATGTCAAATTTGGCTCACACTCTTTAAAGTTCCCTAAGATTATCTCAATAGGACACCTTCCTAAATCAATCAGACTAACGGGGCAAATTCTGGGTTTATTCATGCATGGTTCAAAGTAAGCTCATCACACAAGGCATCGACACTTAAGTCAAACAAGACTACACACTTTCGCTAGTGTGCAAGGGTCATTACAAGAGAATCAATTTGAGAAATGGCTAATCACAACGAGATGCAATGAGTTCACATATTGTCTATGGAACTTCATTTGTTCTAGTCGTAGCCGCACATTCATGTTTGTTCGATTGAGAGCACTATTCAAGTCATCTGTATTGATCGAAACTGAGACTTGAATTTGTACAAGAACAACCTCTTTCAACAAAAGAGGTGACGAAATTTTTTGAAAAATGAAATTTTTTCGGAAGGGTCAAAATTATTTTTCAATTAAACCTAAAAGAGAGCCATAAGCTCAAACTATCGCAAAGCAGTTTTTAAAAAGACAATTAAAAACAGACAACCCAAATGTACACCAAAACACAAGTATCTGAAACAAGCAAAACAAGGTAGGCCTCACCCCAACACAAATAAAAACATTTGTCCTAAAATGCAAATAATAAAAAAAATCATTGCAAATAAGTACAAAATTGCTAAAAATAATTCGGGGTTCGGAAAACCAATTTTAGATGCCGATTAAAATACTTTTTTGAAATGCTAGGCGGCAGTGTAATCCACTCGAAGCACTAATTATTGACTACAATACTAAAGGCAAGCAATAATCTAGAAAATATTACCTTGATGTGAAGTTGAGAAGTTTAAAAGGAGGGAGAGTGGGAAAATTTAAAACTTCTGAGATTTTTGGCAGTTTATAACCGTTCAGTTCTTATCCATTCAGCGATGTTAGTCAACTCGCCGACCCACTTAGCGGTCCGCCGAATGGTCATTTATCGCGTTCTTTCTTCAAAATCTTCAATCTTATGGTGGTGAGATCAGCGGTCTGCATCGAGATCGCCAAGTAGGTTGGCGAAGCGCCGACCTGATTTTCGAGTTTGCCGTGTTTTACAGGCTCTATACAACTCTTGTATTGAGCCAAACGGTGGATCCAGTCGGGCTTGCCGATCTATTTAGTGACTCGCGGAATGGACTTTCTGCTCGCCAACCTGAGATTTTCCACACTTTCCTCGGTTTATCTGCAACATCAGCACACCATTATTTATAAAAGTAAAATCCTAAATTTACGACCTTGGGTTGCCTCCCAAGAAGCACCTTATTTAACGTTGTGGCACGACGCAACTCCTCACTCAAGTTCTATTAGTGAGGATTGCCTCATTTTCATGAGGCCACCCCTCTTTTAGCTCTCGGTAGAGGACCTGCGTAAACAAACAATAAACAAAGAAAAACAAAACTAAAAGTAGAATTAGTAAAAACTACACTAAAAAGAACAAAAAGCTCTAGTTAACTACATTTTCACGTGACACCACTCCCCGACAGCAACGCCATTTTGATGTTTATCGTGACCAACGACACTAACCTAAAGTAGGAGTGTCTACGATCGTCGATAATATAGTAACCCAATAAAGGGTTGGGGTCGTGTCCCAAGGGAGTGGTAGTGAAAATAGTGGTTAGGTTATAATTTTGTTCTAGTTAGCTGTAGTTTGAAAAATTATCGAATAACAATAAAGTAAATTCAAGTAGGTGAGACCAAAGTGTCAAATATCAATGGGGGTTTGTCACAAGTATAGCTAAAACAACAAAAATATGTAGAAAATTCAAGTATGGGAGAAAGTTCTTCGGGTGTGACCACAATACAAGTTGAGATAAATTATTGGGTACATGCTTTCGATAGGAAATTTACAAGATAATAGTGACTAGGCTAAACTTTAGATGGAAATAAGTTCCCTTTCGGGCAACTTACCCCGTTTTAAATGGGTTCTTCTCGGACACCCACTTGCCGCATGTAGACCAGCCTACACCTTACCCCACTCACTCTCTCGAGCTGAGTGTTAGGATATGGGACTAGGGTTCACCCTCTCGGGCTGAACCTCATGTCGACCCACTCCTTAGGCCATCAGTCTAGTGGTCTTGGTTTCGCGACCTCCCTCTCGGGCAAGCCAAAAAACACATGAGTGGTTTTGTATTTGCAACTACAAACCCATTAAATTAAACCACACCCGCTAGGTAAAATTACCATTAAAATAGATCTAACCTATCAACAAGCAAGACCCAACAACAATATCAGCACATATTTGCTAAAATACACCTAAAATTATACTAAAATCAAATGGGTATAAGAAATTAAACCTTGATTTATGCAAAGGAAGAAGAATGAAGGAGACCCACTTCCAACTTGGGGAAGATGAAATCCTTCTCTCTTCAAGTCTCCCACAAAACCCTCTCCAAACTTGAGAGAAAATATCCCAAAAAGTACTATTCTATTCTGAAAATTAAAATAAAAGTTCAAATCTCCTAAAATTAATAATACGTTTAGTATTTATAGACTTCAGAAAATAGTGATGGAAGATCTTTCGAAGGGGTTAGTCGATGTCACAGAATGACTTGGCGACTCACCCTTCTTCTGTTTGATTGTTGTTTCGTGCTTGCCTTCAGCATCTTCATGTTCTGGACCATTGGGTGGTATAGTACTACTTCGCGGAAATATTCGGCGTAGCGCCGACTGCTCCTTTCATCACCTTTTGATCCTTCTTCTTCAGGGCTTTGCGCACTAGAACAAAGGGCGTAGTGAATCCCTTCAGTGAATCTCCAAGTGTGCTTGGCGATGCTTAGGCTTCAACTTCTTCATTCTTTTCATATTTTTTGTTCCTTTTTGCGCCTAAGTGTCCATGCTTTCATTAAAACTTCGAATACCTGAAACTTAAGAGTTTTCATAAGATATTGAGACAAAACAAGCATTCGAAGATACTATTATTATCAAAATAGATCCCTAAATGAGTCCAATTTGTGGAATGATCAACAATGAGTTTGTAGATGTAGTTCCTACTTCCTTATGTGCATTGAGTATGTTTGAGGTGTAGTTCATGTTTCCTCCTAGTTTTGTACATTGTTTATGATGTTTTATGCATGATGGGCTACTAGTCTTGGGTCTTTATTTTCCTAAATTGTTTAAAGTGTCATTCGAGGATGAATGTTCCTAAGGGGGAGATAATGTAATGACTCGGAAAACTAGTAGGTGAAACTAGAGCCTTATGAGTGTGTTGTTGAGTTCGATGTGGGGTTTCACGTTGTAAAATGAGTTCCCGAGCTTTGTTTGAGAGGTTTAGGTGTTAAACTTCAAGGTACGACTCCCCAAGGACCAATCAAGGGTCCTTGAGGAGGACCCTAAAGCCTAACCCAAAGGCTGCCCCAAAAAATGTAAAATTCCAAGGACTTACGGATGGGACCTACGCCCCGTAGGTCCATCCACGCCCATGGGGAAGGTTCCGTAGGTCAAGGACCAAAATGCCAAGTTGTAGCCACCACCTCCGGACCTGCAGGATGGGGTGTCACCCCACCTACAGTCCGTAGTTCGAGGAGGCATCAATGGCACCTACAAAGTGTCCAAGACTCGGCCAATTGAGGGTCAAGTTAATAAATTCCTAATTAGTTAGCTATGGGTTGGGGACTGTTTATATTTTTTTAATATAGTTATTTAAGACTTTTTAAGTCATTAAACTCCCTTTACAACTCATTATTCCCATAACACAAAAATAGAAACCACCCCTCTCCAAATAATTCTCTCTAGAAACCACCATTAGAGAAGAAGGAGTCAAGGTTTGGAGCTCAAGATTTCATCTTTCTCACTCAATTTTGTGAAGTTTCTACAATCAAGGTATGTCTTCATCCTTGATTAAGTTTCATTTATGGAGCCCTTTCAAAAGATGATTTAAAGTTTCCAAAATCCCCCAAAAAGCTAGGGTTTCAATCTAAGCTTGGGTTCAATTCCAAAACGTTTTCAAAGGTTTATATGTGATGAATTATGAATGAATTACTGAATTAATGATGAATTATGATGAATTTCCCCCATGAACCCATGATTCGCCCAAAGTACTAAATTGTGAGTTTGTGATTTGGGTTGATTTATTAAGCATGCATGTTGAATTGTTTATGTATATGGTGATTTAGTTTTTAAATCATGGTATTCCCTTATCTAATGTAGTATTCTAGATGGTCGGGTTGAGATTGATTCATAGTCTTGGAGGACAATTTCATGAAGGTTGATGTATGAACATGATGTTGTGTAAATGCTTCATGATCTCAATGGATGTATTATGATCATGTTTAGAATGAAATTGTGTTATTATGAAACCTTATTCTCAATTAACACTTATGAATGATGATGATAGAATGTGAAGGGCTTCTTCAATATAAGGTACACCTTGAATTGGTAGGCTTAGGCATCCTCTTCTTGTACAAATGAAAGTAATGTTGATTGATGTATCTTGAATTGGTAGGCATAGGCACCATCTTCTTGTATAAATGAAAGTAATGTTAATTGATGTATCTTGAATTAGTAGGCTTAGGCATCCTCTTCTTGTATAAATGAATGTAATGTTGATTGTTGTATCTTGAATTTATAGGCTTATGGCATTCCTTTCATGAGGATTCAATGCGTTATCTTAATAATGTACCATGAATCTATAAGCCAATGGAATTCCGTTCATAAATGACTAATGAAGTGTTCTATGGCTATGTCTCGAATTGATAGGCCAATGTCATTCCTTTCATAATGAGCCAATGAACTAATGTAATAATGACTCTTAAATCGATAGGCCAATGACATTCCTTTCCTAAAGAGTCAATGAACTAATGTAATGATGAACCATGAATCGATAGGCTTATGGCATTCCTTTCATGAGGATTCAATGAGCTATCTTCAAAATGTACCATCAATCGATAGGCTTATGGCATTCCTTTCATGTGTAATAATGTACCTTGGGTCGATAGGCCAATGGCATTCCTCTCGAATACAATAACGTTAATGTGAATGAACTATTCTTTGGGAATGGAGGCTAAGAACCTAGTGGATATGGTAAGATGGAAGCTCCCACGTTAGGCTTGGATTTCAATGAACATCTTTCCTATCCCATAGCTATGTGCCCACATAGGTTATTAGCTAGTTGATCCACCCAAGCTAAAATTTTACCGATCCTACCTTAGGCTAGTAGACCAACCCTTTATGGTGTGGGATATACACCAGATTCCATGTAAAGCTCTAATGATCTATGTTTGTTAATGCTTATTTCCATCATGTGGGATACGTGCTATTGTTGCTTGAGAAGTTCTATGAAGTGTGGGTGATAGTAAGGGATGCCATCCATGCATTGCACGAGTAGGCTTTGACATGACTATGGTGTGATTCTCCAATGTTTTAATGTCTAATGAATGCATGTGCTCTTAAGGAAGCTAATGAGAATGTTGACTTAAATGCTTAATGTGATGATGCATGTTTTACTTGGATTGTATTATGAGTTACTTTCCTTGTCATGAGTTATGAAATGTATGTGTTCCTTATGTATGAGTATTGACTAAAGTTGAGTATGGAAAAGGGTAAGTTCATCTAAGGTGGCCTCAAAGTGGTACTTAGTAGGAATAGTAGTATTGAATGTTATTCCTACATTGCACAAGTATAGCGTAGGGTTACTTAAGGTGAGTGTTCTAATGTGATGAAATGTCTTATATGATGATTATACTTGTATCTTATGCCTTTTGCTAAAGTTCACGATGTTTTCTCAAAATATGCATATAGCATGGTTTTCTTTAACCAAAATGTCCTTTTTAAGCATGGTTTTTGCATGGCTATCATACTTCGTACATTCTTGTGTGCTAACCCATATTTCTACATTTTTACCAAAGTGTAGGGTTCGGAGACTTGATATTCTATTCTTGGAAGATAGGTTTCTAAGGAGCAAGGAGTTGAAGATTTGGTGAGTCCTCATAGTTTCGAGGACGAACCCACCATTTCCTTTATGTCTTTTATTTTATGTTTAGAGATTTTGTATGGGCTATGTCCCAAAGTTTTATTCAATGTTTTGTATATGGTTTGAGACAAAGTATAGAAAGACTTCCGCTTGCTTTTATGAAAAAAATACTTCTATTGTAAAGAAATATTTTAAATTCCTCACTATTTTCCTATGCTCTTATGTTCATGATATTCTAATGAGGCTCTTCAGAGTCTTCTACGTCGTGTCATGTCCGGGGTGTAGGCACTGGTCGTGACACAAGCTGACCATTAAAAGCAAGTATCCTCTATAAAGGATTGGTGATTTATTTGACCAATTTCAAGGTGCAAGTTATTTCTCTAAGATTGATCACCGATTGGCTTATCACCAATTGAGGGTAAAAGAATAAGATATCCCGAAAATGGATTTCCAAACCCGATATGGTCATTATTAGTTTCTAGTAATGTCATTTGGTTTAACTAATGCTCCGGAGGCATTTATGGACCTGATGAATAAAGTGTTTTGTAACACTCTGTAGCTTCAAGAAGGAAGTTTATCATGTTGTAGGGTTCCTGGTGCCACCCACGAGGCCACCCCCGCCCGGTGGTTGGACCCATGCCCTGTACGTGGGAAGCGCGGGTGAACTCCCTCTAAAATCTTCCTAAGGCAGTGTCCATGGGCAGGACCAACTCCCCGTAGATAGGTCCATAACTAGTTGATGGGGTCGTAGGTCCTAAGCCATAAATTCATACCCCTACAACCCAAACCAGCCCCAACTATTATGGGACGTAGGTCCACCTACGCCCCGTGGTCGGGGTCTCATGGGTAATGTAGTAGGGTCGGTTAGTTGTGGACTTAATCGTCCTTTCCAGTTTTAATTAGTATTAAGTGGTGTCATTTTATCCTAATCTAGACTACCTACATAAAGACTTCACACCCCAAAATTAAGTTATTTAAGTCATTCTCTCAACTCACCAAAAAGAAACCTAATTTTCTTCCAAATATTCTCTCTGTAGAAAGAAGAAGAATAAGAAAAAGAAGAATAAGAAGAAGAGGAGGGTTCAAGCTAGGTCAGATATCTAATATTCCAAGCTTTGTGAGGGCTTTGTAATCAAAGTATGAGAGCTTATTCATCCAAGGACATCATCCATCAATGGAGTTCCCTTGTTTTCCTCAATTGTGAAGATGAAATCCCAAATTCAAGTTAGGGTTCCTTTCAATGTTGTTGGTTATGTTGATTATGAATCCAATTGAGTGGATAATGATTGTTGATGATTGAATTAGTAGTGAATCATGTTATTATGATGAAATTACATGTTTTTGTATGCTTAACCCTAGTCTAGTTGATGAAATTGAAGTAATGCGGGTTTATGCCTTGAAAAGGGAAATTAAGGATTTAGAGATGATCTTCAAGAATTGATAATATGTATAGTAATTTTTTGAGAATAAATTAACATAGAAATGAATTGAAATTGAATTAAAGTATAGACAATGGATCATGATTAATAATGCTTGAGTTATGCGTATCTGAGGATTTATGAGTAGAATTGCTAAACAATGAAGCATGTGATTAGAATGTCTTGTGATCTAGGTATATATGATGATGGTAAGAAGTAAAGCTTTGAGAGTAAGGTTTGTAGTTATAAATGTTGATTAATAGGGCTGTGAGAGTCAAGCTAAGTTGTTGAATTATGAATATGTCTAATGCTAGAAGTCTAGATGTTATAATTGAAAGAGAGATTTGAACCTCAAGGAGGTAAAGTAGGATATTTATGCATGTGTTATGAAATCTAGGTATGTGCTTTAAGAACATTTTAAGCGTAAAGTTTCTATAAGGATGAACTACCATCTCCAGGCTAAATCATGCTCAACACAATCTGATGGAGCTCATATATTATTTACTCTCAAAAATCATCTATTCATGGAGTAATCTCAACTCTGAACTAATGCATGCTCATCAATTCACTTCCTGAAGTTTATAGGAAACTCTACTCAATGCACTTTAACATAAGAAAATTAATCATAAGAACTCATTTTCTTTCTATACATAATTTTTTTCAAGAACATGCACAACATAAGGAATTCATGGAAACATCTAAAACACACAACACTCCACACATAGACAAAACTATGAACATTACGAACACTCAATGACCTTGCTATCTAGGCACACCATCTCCCCCTTTAGAGTAAGCCTAAACTGACTTTCTAAGCACTACTCTTTAAACTCTAAGGTCCGATCTAAACATTGCTAAGCTTTCACATCCATCACACATGAGGATTCTAAACCATGGTGAACCATACTACTACCCTTCAAAGGAGTCTACTCAATTACCGCATCTAGGTATTATCTTAACACCCTATTCATCATATCTTTAAGCATACCCAAAACTCGTAATGACCAAGTAGGGTTCTACTATCAACAACACATAACAATAATGTAGCCCACTCATACTCAAGACAACATCAAAGTATAATATAAAAAGTCACAAAATACCAAACAATACCGGAATCTAGTAAATGATAGTAAATATACATGTATCAACATCCGGAAGACACTATTGTTCAACACTAGCTTTGAGAGAATAGAACCTATTCTTCTTTGGAGCATTCTCATCCGTAAAACTAGTAGCAACTTGCTTATCCTCTCTTCCCTTAGCCTTAAGCACCGGGAAATCCCTCATTTTTTTACCACTTTTTCCACAACCATAACAACAATCCATGCCGGCTAGGCACCTACCATTGTGATTCTTTCCACACTTGGTGCAAGTAGGTTTAAGCACTAAAGGTCCACTACCATTCCCTCCTTGAGGCTTATGGTTAGACGCCCTCTCTTCGTTATACCTATCTTGAATTCTAGGATGACCTTGTCCATTGGACCTTACATAAGAGAAATTCCCATTACTGGTCCTAGCTCTTTTCAACTCCCAATTCTTTTCCTTGAGTTTTGATTCATCAATTTGTTGAGCATATACCATAAGACGTTAGCTATACATATCATGATGGAGCACTTCCGTACGACATTCTTTTTTTACCATGTCGGACAGTCCCATCAAAAACCTACTCATCTTATCCCTTAAATCTGGCAGCATAGTTGGGGCATACCTAGACAATTGGGTAAACTTTAAGGCATACTCCTTATCACTCATGCTAACTTGCCTAAGGTTAATGAACTCTTCCACCTTAGCATCCCTCATCTCTTGAGGAAATAACCTATGAAGAAATGCCAACTTAATCCCTTCCCACTCTATGAGACCCGCTCCTACCAGCCTTCCATCTTTCCATTGTTAATACCAAACTTGAGAAACATCCTTCAATCGGTAAGTGTCTAGCTCAACTTTTTCTACCGAATTCACCCTCACATAGCAAGTAGCTTATAATCCTCATCTATAAACCCATTAGGATCCTCTTCTACATTGGAGCCATAAAACTCCCGAAGGTTCATCCTTGCAAAATCTTTCACTCTTGAAGCCGCCGAATTTATATTAGGATTCACTGGAGCTACACCCTCTCTATTGACCTCAACCGTCACAACTTGAGCCAACATTTGGATAGTCGCCCTAAACTGTGCATGAGCAACATTCTCAACTAAAGGATCAATTGGAGCTTGAGGAGGAACTTAGAGAGGAACTTCTTGTTCCACATTGTCTTCCTCATTCCTCCTACAATTACCCCTTAAACTAGTCATATCCTTAAAACCATAGGGCACAGATTATGAGAAATACCTAATAGAGTTAAACTCTATGGCATGACTTAGAGAATGAAGAAGCGAAGTTTCCTAAGCATCTAATAGCCTCTCAATCATAAATGTGGCGCTCTTCACACTTATGAACAACACTCTACTAAATGTGGTTTACGACATCTTAGAACCAATATAAACCTTCTGCTCTGATTACCAAGCTTGTCATGACCCCCGGGTACCCCCTAGATGTAACAAGGAGTAGTCAACCCCGAAGGGGTCTCATACAAGCCCCATAGCATATCATAACATAGGATAATAGAAAAGTGCAGAAATATTAAACATTTTCCATACAATCGATCTTCCATAAAAGCAAAGCGGATGTCATTAACACTTATCTCAAACCATCTAAAACAACTTGATCAAATCTTTAGACGCAGCCCATAAAAAAGTTCTAAACATAAAGAAAGATATAAAGGATTACCAATACATGCATTAACACTATTCAAGAATTACTTAGTTCTTATTCATACGTTGTTAATTGCTCATGGTTCCCACAACCCTAGATGTGGATTTATTTACTCATGGTTGAAAGAACACAATTCATATTTTGTAAAGAGAATTCATGAACTTACATTTAGAGTAGAAGAAACCCATAATCTCCAATTGAAATTCAAAGCAAAAATCTTATAAACCAAAATCTGGAAATCAAATTGCCAAAGTTTGCAAGTTAATTCCCAAGAAAATATCAAGAACTAAAAGTAAAAGCAATGCCTAACATCCAAAAATGAGGTTTAAATACCCTATTTATAGAAAAAACATGTCCTAAACAAAAAGGAAACAAAATAAGAAAATAAACTTTCTGGACGAGGCTTCGATCTACGACTTCGACCTACGGACCGTGGGTCGACTTACGGTCTGTATGTCCCCTCTGTTTGTCAACACTTAAACTTTTTCCTACAGAGGCTGGAACCTTCATTCTCAAACACAATCGACAGACATGCAGAACGGACCGTAGGTTGACCTACGGTCCATGGGTTCTCTTCAATGGCACCACACTTAGGAATTTCATCTGGTACTGGAACTCCAACTTCTCTGAATTATTCGACAGATGTGCAGGACGGCCCGCGGTTCAACATATGATCCGTCCCTTGTATCCGTAGTGCCACACTTGGTCAGACTTCCCTGATGCTCAATTTGCGCGACCCATGAACGGACTGTGACTGGACCTAGGGTCCGTAGGTCACCTTTGGGGTGGCTCCTTCTGCAGATTTTTAGCTGTCATCTCACACTTCCACGTCCAAACTTATTTCCTACAAATATAACACAAAAAACATTAATTTCTCATACAATATGGCCCTAGACTTACACAACTCTTTAGTGAAATGTATCAAAAGTACAGTAAACTAACGGTATATCAACATCCCCAACTAAAACTTGTTGTTTGTCCTTAAGCGACACACTAAACTCTAAACGACACTTGTGTAGAAGCAGACATACAAACTGAACCAATCAAATGGCTATTTCAATCCATTCCATTTTCTCAGTGCAAATCTTTTCTCTTAGACTTAACAAGCTAACTCAATCGTATCAAGATATGACACAGATCAACCAATAGACACCACAACATACACTTTTCATAATCACCAAGGTACCAACTTTCTGACAATGTAGTTAGTCCCCTCACTTCAAACGAAGTGATTTTCATATAGAAGAGATGAATTTTGAGTTTTAGGATTCATTCAACACTTACGCTCAGAATTGACTTCAAGTGCAGTTAGTGCTCAATGCCATATGCTTGCCCTTATTTTAACTTCTTAGACTTTCCAAACTAGTTGCTAGGATCACTATAGGATTTTCTTAGCTTGTAACGTAGGCTCAGGGTTAGGTGTGGTACATTTGGGTACTTTTTAGTGACTTTCTGCTTTTTACCTCTTTTCTCAACCTAATTTTGACATCATTTCATTTTACTTTCTTTCCCTTGACTCTTTTAAACATGGATCTGATTTTTGACTTTGCGGCTCTTATTTTTCATTTTCTTCTTTTTTTCTCTAACTTTATTTTTTTTATTTTTTCCAGCACTTTTATTTATCATCTTTTTGCTTCTTTCGCACAAAGTCACATCCGCTTCTATCTTTTCTTTTTCTCTTTTCAACACAAAACTATTTTTATACATTTTTTTCTTTTGGGTTCCTCTTTCATAGCCACCCTTAACATTCGTATTTTTCATTAGTTGACGTGCACAATATCCGATGTCGGACCAGGTCCAAGATCAAGGTAACTGTTAAATTAGCCACCCTCAACATTGACTTTTGGCCTAAGTAAAGGTGCACATGTCCAAGGAGGGACTGAGACCAAGACAATTATTTTAGGTAAGGTTAGTTAGGTGTATGAAAAGAAATAGTCTATTTTAAGGCACAAACATTTGGATCAAAGGAAATATTTATTTCATTTGGTTTGATCTTTTTAGGTATTAGTGGACTTATTAGAACAAGGGCCTATGATCACTTCCTAGCATCTAGCCTAGATTATCTTAGCAGGACCAACGGGGTAAGTTCGAGATTGGCACAGAACTATCCATATATTCAAACTTTCTGACTTACACTTGGCACATTGTTTCATTATCAGATTATCAGATACCTATCTCAAGCATTAGCTTAAGTGTCAAATCGGTACCTATCATGTCACATTGAGATCCAGCACATTCGACTTATAAAGCCTACAGATCAAGAACATTTCATCAATTTTTGATAGGGATCATTATTTCATGCTTCTTTTATGCCATCATGCTTTCATTTTTCTACTTACTCCTACACATACATTCCTAAACATGCCGGTTCAACAGAAATTAAAACGACCTCTTGGGGAAAAATAACACAGGCATGAAAACCCCAAGAGAGGATTATGATTTGGGTTACTTAGACTTCACCCTATCACTCACAATCCATTTTCCCCACCCCAAACAAAATAAAGTATGATTGTCACCAATGCACAAAAAAAAAAAAAAAAAGGAAAGGATCGGGTGAAGCAAACATGTGGCGCAAATGCGTCAAAGACCTCTTAACAAGTGGGTGGGTTAGGTTTCTCGGAGCTCGCTGGATCAACACTCGGGTCACTATCAGTAGTGCCTGCATCTACCATCCTATCACCCTCAGTAGTTTATCATCAACTCTTACCGCACCATCAGTAGTGCTCACGCTGCTAGAGGCACAAATACCCATCTCCCTAGCACACTATTGTCACATCTCCTTGTCAACTATGGATGCCCTCTGGGCCGCCTCAGTTTACTGGCGCTCCCTCTTGCTAGCTCTGCCAGCCTCAGTGTCATCAGAAGTACGATAGGAGCAGGGGCGCTTCCCAGCAGTATGGGAAGAATCTTGTGGTGGCATACTATCTCTGAATAGGGAACTCAAAATCGTATATCAACCGGTGTCGTAGGGGTGGACACAAGCTCAGTCTCCGGTGGAGCTAGGAGACCATCAAGGTCAGCCCAGAGTGTCACAACCAATGGGTACCCCCTAGACGTGACACGACATACTCAACCCCGAAGGGGTCCATACAAGCCCTTAGCATAATCATAAACATAGGTAATAGAAATAATATAGAATTTAAAACTTTTACAATCAAAGTCCTTTCTTTAATATACAAAAATAAGAGTCTAACATTATCTCAATGAACCATCTATTACAATAGAATCTTAAATAAGGTCGGTGCCTTTTTCAGTAAAGTCTCTAAGTAGAAGATATGAAAGGAAACTAGAATGTCCTCATTGTCCTCACATCAATGAGGACTCACCAAAGCAAGTAGAGTATCGATCCAAGCCTTCAATCGAAGAGAAGCAACCTCAACAACCCAAACCTAAACTTTGTGGAAAAAGGTAGAAAATATGGTTTAACACAAACAATGTACTAAGTATGGAAGCCATGCATAGAAAATCCTTCAAACATGCATAAACGGGACATTTAGTTCAAACCATGCATTTATCAAGTTTAAAAGTCATCATGCACATTTTTGAAAAACATAAGTCAAACCATATCATAAGCAACCCAAAGCTATACTAGTGCAATGCAAAGGCAAGATCCCATAACCCTACCAAATTGGCAAGTACAACTTTTAGATCACCAACATCATACATATCTTACCTTGACCTCATCATTAGCCAACATTCATAGAAAATGAAATATTCATATTCATTTCTTGTAGCATCTAAAGTCATCCTTAACAACAATACATATCATACATGCATAATTCATAAGTCTTCATAGCATAAGAGAACCTTACCACAACCATCTTGAAAGCTAATTGTGCAATGCACAAATGGAGTCCCATACCCGTACTCATACTAAGTAGTACCTCTTAAGAAGTCATAGCTATAGTTGATGTTCTTGTCATATTCATATTCTTATCATATAGGGAAATATAGCCTTAACCGATGTAGACCATGCGAGCTACATGGAATCCAGTGTCTTACCCCCACACCGAAAAGAGCTGCCCTACTTGCCTAAGGTAGAACTAACATATTACCTTTTAGGTGGATCCTATGTGGGCACATAGTTATGGTATAAGGAGATTACTACTAGAAACCCAGACTACTAACGTGGAGGTCTCCATCTCACAAGATAACCATAATGGGAACCCAAACTACTAGCGTGAAGAAACACTTGTCATACTCATATCCACTCGGTGCTAAGAATAATTCCCTTTAAAATTCATATTAAGTCTTTACTTAAGTTCATGTTCATGAAAGAATGCACTAGGAACTCAAACCAACATAGCTTCATAATAGCTCATAGATTCATTAGGTGAGAATGTCCTTTCCACCTTAGAATCATCAACATGTGAGTAAACCTTTCACATCATATTCATAGTGTGTTCATGAGAATAGCCTTTCCTTCAACAAAACAATACTATCATAGTCATATACATTTCAAGCATAGTCATGTGTAAGGGTATAGGGAGAATGATCTTGCAATAATACCAAAATTTACACAATAACCATAGGGTCTTCACTATCTATGTGAATCATAAGATCATACATAATCATCATCAACACGTACAAACCCACATACTTTGCCCTTTAAAGCTATGAATCCAACACAACCCAAACTTCTAGAATTACTACATTAGATAGGGGAATATAATGATTCATTAAAAAATCGATATAAACTAAGTCTATTGGCATACTTCTTTGCTCAACCAAACCACATCATGAATTCACGATTTTACATTATGGGGGATTCATGGGTTCTTTGGGGAATTTTATCAAAAATCATCAATTACTCATCAATTCAACCATAATCCACCATAACCAATCTTAATCAGCCATAATTAAACAATTGAAAATGTTTTGAAAGAAAACCTATGACTTAGATTGAAACCCTAGGTTTTGGGGGGAATTAGAAGCTTTGAAATCAAACAGTGAAGGGACTCTATGGGTGAAAGCTACCAATAGATGAAAAGCCACCATACCCCTATTGAGAATCTCCAAGAAATTTGGGGAAGAACTCTTGAATTTGCCAAACCCTACCTCAAATTTCTACCTTCCTTCTTTTGAGCTTTAGAGAGAGAAATATTGTGAGAAAGATGAAGTTCTTGGGTTTTCTTTTTGATTCATTAAAAGTGAATTAATTGGGGGAAATTTGAGTCTAAAAATCTTATATACTTGTTAGGAAAATAATATAATAGTGAGGCGTCAATTTTTGGAAGACTAACTAAAGACCCTAAGACTTGGACTTAAATTATGCCTAGATCCCATTTTAGCTCACCTAATGCACCTCTTAGGTCGCCAAGGGCAATATGCGACTCGCCTAATGGACCCTTGGCTTGCCTAAAATTACAGAATTCTCTATAATTGAGCCATTCACTTGGGCGATGAGGGGGGTCTTTGGGCGATGCGCCAAGTGGGTTGGTGAGCCCCGACCTTCCTCCCCCAAAATTCCAGTAGCTAGGTCAAGGGGAGGCTGCCCACTACGCGAGGGAGGTCCATTTGCCTGATCTCCAATGGCCTTGGGTGATGATGTTGCCCCATCGCCGAATGGTCCTTAGGAAAAACTGTTTTCCATAACTTTTCATAGGTAGTTTAGGCCCTTGCCCTCTTCATAGACCCTTACCCCATTCTTCTTTAGCTCTAGTTAAGTCAACACATTTCCGGAGTGTTACATTATCCCCCCCTTGGGAACATTCATCCCCGAATGGCGATGTAGACACCCTATGGAAACAAGACTCAAGACTAGCAGCCCATCATTCATGCAACATAAAAATAATGCACAATTCAAACGAGGAAACATCAACTCCATCTCAATACATAATTAAAGAAATACAAGGTAGTAGGAGCTACATCCACAACCCATTAGTCACAAACTTATCATTTCATATAATTATAGGAAGAACTACCTTCTCCAACGAAAAGCAAGCTTAACACAACATTATGGAGCCAATATGCCATTTCATCAAAGCATAACTATGCATGTTCATTAAATCATCTCATGTAGTCAATTATGCAATCATTATACTAAAATGAAAGTCAACATGATGGTCATATAAATCATGAAAACTCAATTTAAGCTAAAATATGAATTCTCACAAGAACATGCATATCATAAGAAAACACCATGATGGACACATATTGCACACATGACTCCTAAAACACCAAACTCAAGAGAACTACATACCTCAAGGTTGGATAGGAGTAGAAGTAAGAAGATGAGGATAGAAGGACTTCATATCAGCCTCACCCTCCCATGTACAACCCTCAACTAAGTGATTCCTCCATAACACCTTTACGGAAGCTACTTCCTTGTTTCTGAACTTCTTAACTTACCGCTCTAAAACCTCTACTGGAATCTCTTCATAAGAAAGACTCTCATCAACCCGCAAACCCTCTACAGTAATGATGGATACCGGATCACCAATACTCTTCTTAAGCATGGAAAAATGAAATACCGGGTGAACAGGATCCAATTCATTTGGCAAGTCTAATTTATAGGCAACTTTCCTAATAAGTTTCAAGATTTGATATGGGCCCACATACCGGGGACTAAGCTTCCTATTCTTACCAAACCTCATCACACCCTTCATAGGTGATATTTTCAAGTAGACCTAATCACAAATTTTGAATTCTCGATCCCTCTTTCGGACATTGGCATAAGACTTTTGTCGACTTTGGGCTGTCTTCAACCTCTTTGTAATGACTGGAACTTTTTCAATGGCCTCATAAACTAATTCGGGACCAATTAGAGCAATTTCACCTACTTTAAACAAACCAACGAACCAGAGATCTACACCTCCTACCAAATAGTGCTTCAAACGGAGCCATTGCAATACTTGAGTTGTAACTATTGTTGTCGGCACACTCTATCAACGGTTGAAGGTCATCCCAATTACCTTTAAAATCTATGGCACACGCCCTCAACATATCATCTATGGTTTGAATGGTGTGTTCCTCTTGGTAATCTATTTGAGGGTGAAAGGCCGTGCTAAGATTAACCTTAGTACCAAGCCCTTTTTCAAAAGCTTTCCAAAAGTATGAAGTAAATTGAGCACCTCGATCCGAAATGATAGACAAGGGAACCCTATGCAAATTCACTATCTCTTTAACATACAACTTGGCATAGTCTTCCATAAAAAAGGAAACCTTGACGGGAATGAATTGGGAAGATTTCGTCATTCTATCAACGATGACCCAAATAGAATCATGTTGCCTTTTAGTACGAGTCAAACCCACAACAAAGTCCATATTCACATCCTCCTACGTCTAAGTGGGAATATCTATACCTTGGGACAAACCTCCGTGTCTTTGATGTTCGGCATTAACTTGTTGGTAATTTGGACACTTGACCACGAAACTTTCTATATCCTTCTTCATGTTATTCCACCAATAGACTTCTCGTAGACCACGATATATCTTGGTTGCTCCCAGATGAATAGAATGCCGCGAACCATGAGCCTCTTCTAAAATTTTCTCCCTCAAGTCATCACATCCGGAACACATAATCTACCATGGTACCTAAGCACCCCATCTCCCCCTTTAGAGAAAGACTTAATGGACTTGTTGAGTACCAACTCTTTCAACTCCTTTAATTTGGGATGAAGGCCCTAATTAGACTTCACATAAACCACAATGGATGATTTGGAACCATGATGGACCATGACACCACCTTTGGTGGAATCCACTAGTTGGAAACCTTACCGGGCCAACCTATGTACATCACGAACTAATTCCTTCTTCTCATCCTCGATATGAGCTCCACTACACATGGACAATCGACTTAAGGCATCCACAACTACATTGGCTTTTCCGGGGTGGTAAAGGACACTCATGTCAAAATCCTTTAAAAGCTCTAACCACCTTCTTTGGCGGAGATTCAAGTCTTTTTTGGTAAACACATATTGAAGACTCTTGTGATTAGTGAAAACGTCCACATGGACCCCATATAGGTAATGTCTCCATATTTTCAAAGCAAACACTACCGCCGCTAATTCTAAATCATAGGTCTAATAATTCATTTCATGGATCTTGAATTTCCTTGAAGCATAGGCAATTACCTTACCATGTTGCATAAGGACACATCCCAAACCCATTAGAGAAGCGCCACAATACACCATAAACCCATCGGTACCCTTCCGGTAAGGTCAACACCGGAGTGGACGTCTGTCTAACTTTCAACTCTTGGAAGCTTTTCTCACAAGCCTCCGACCACACAAACTTAGCTTTATTTTTAGTGAAAGCCATCAATAGATAAGAAATGGAGGAAAACCCCTCAATAAACCTCCTATAGTAACTGACCAAACCCAAAGAGCTTGTAATATCGGTAGGAGTTAGAGGTCTAGGCCAACCCTTGACCGCATCTGTCCTTTTAGGTTCTACCTAAATACCATTGCTCGACACAATTTGACCAAGGAAGGCTACAAACCTTAGCCAAAACTCATACTTGCTAAACTTTGCATACAATTGGTGGTCTTTAAGGACTTGCAATACAATCCTCAGCTAGTTCATGTGCTAATTTTCACACTCTGAATAGATTAAAATATCATCAATAAACACTATAAAAAACATATCAAGGTAGTGTCTAAACATCCTATTCATTAGGTCTATGAATGCTGCCGAGGCATTTGTCAACCCAAACGACATAACCACAAATTCATATTGACTGTACCTGGTCCTAAAGGCCATCTTGGGAATGCCAACCCCTCTTACCTTAGTTGATGGTAACCCGAACAACGATCTATTTTGGAGAAATAGTTAGCCCCTTGAAGTTGATCAAACAAATCGTTAATCGTAGGAATAAGATACTTATAGTTTATAGTCACCTTGTTCAATTGGCGGTAGTCAATACACATTCTAAGGGACCCATCTTTCTTTCTCAAAAACAATATCGGAGCACCTTATGGAGAAATACTCGGTTGAATAAAGCCTTTGTCTAACAAGTCCTTGAATTATTCCTTCAATTCCTTCAACTTGGCCGGAGCCATTCTATATGGAGTAATGGATATAGGTTCTATGTCCGTATGAGATCAATGCCAAAATCTTTTTCCCATTCAGGAGGAATGTCGGGCAAGTCATCGGGAAAGAAATCCTAAATTCATTCACCACGGGGACCGACTCTAAGGAAGGAGTTTCAGACTCAACATCCTTAACCTTAACACTATGGTAAACACACCCCTTGGAGATCATTTTCCTAGCTTTGAGACAAGAAACAACTTGATCTCTAGGGATAGAATTCCCCCCCTTCCACTCTAAAGTAGACTCATTTAGAAATTAGAACTTTACTACCCTAGTCCTACAATCAATGGAAGCATATCAAGCATGCAATCAATCCATACCCAAAATCACATCAAAATCCAACATGTCTGACTCTTTTTTGCCACTAACGTGTCACCTACCGGGGTAGAAACCAAAAAAGGTTCTTCTAACACATCGGTGAGTATTTCAAATTTCATAGCCACAAAAGGTGTAAAAAATGACAAAGTGGCACCGGGGTCTAACAATGCATATACATCAATGGAAAAGACTTGGAACATACCGGTCACAACATCCGAGGAGCTCTCTTGGTCACCTCGGGATTGAAAAGCATAAAAGTGGTTCTTCTTGGGAGCATCAGAATCTGAACCACTAGGAGGGACTTGCTTGCCCTCTCTTCCTTGAGCCCTTAGCATGAGACAATCTCTCTTCATATGGCCGCTCTTCCGACAACTATAGCAACCATATGTGCCAACTAGGCACTTGCCATCATGCTTTTTACCACAATTTGAACAATTAGGCCTATCAACATAAGAATCACCACTATTACCTCCTTGTGGCTTAGGGTTAGACACCCTATATTTGTTGACCCTTGGTGTGCTAGAGGAGCCTTGGTTGGAAAACCTCTTGTTGAACGTTGGTTTACCTTGACCCTTGAATTTACCCTTAGAAGAATTCGCATCATCGGTCCAAGGCCTCTTCACTTCCCTATTCTTGTCTTGATGTTTTTCATTCTCCATTTGTTTAGCATACACCATAAGACAGGATATATCCATATTACCATAAAGCATATCGATGACATTGTTCTCTGTAACACCCCAAAAATCTAATGACCTAAGCTAGAGCCTAACACGTAGTCTAGTAGCCTAAATGGAGTTAAACGTAAAGATTAGAGTCCTAAAATAACTTCCCTAACTTTGCACCTAAACGTCAAGGCATGACCCCCAAGGATCCTGCCAAGGGTTCTTGAGGAGGACCCAAGAGAAGGCCCAAAAAGTTGTCACAAAAATAGAACGACCTACGGATGGGCACCCACGAACCGTGGGTGGACCCACGCCCCATTGGTGGGGGTCGTGGGTCGAGGCTTGGCCTCCCCTGGTCCTCCCAACTCACCGATGTAAACCATGGTTTACTAGTACGTGGCGTGACCCCACCCACAGTCCGTCGGTGGTGGTTTCGTGAGTCACCCCTGAAGCCTGCCTAGGTTCTGCCAAGTGAGGGGTAGGTTTGTAAATTCCTTAGTACTTTTAGACATATATAACTACTTTTTAACTATTAACCAACTCTTTAACACATAATAACTCACAAGGCTCAAATTAGAAACCAACTCTCCTCTCTAAAAAATGTTCTCTTTAGGATTGCATTGAAGAGCAAGAACAAGGTCAAGTTAGGGGTTAAATAAACAACCTTTCTCCTATAATTTCGTGTGGAAATCAAATTAAGGTACGGATGATTTTCATATTTGGGAAACTAGCACCCAAAGAGCCCTTTCAAACTATGTTTTTAATAATCCCAATCCCCCAAACCTATGGTTTTCAATCTATGTCAAGGGACTCCTTCCAAAATGATTACAATTGTTTAATTATCATTTTTATGGTTGATTATGGTGATTTATGATTGGAATAATGGAGTATTGTTGGATTTTGATGAAAATCTCCCTTGGACCCATGATTCCCCCTTTTTTCCTTAATTGTGAACTATGTTATGGCTTGATTGATGATGAGAGCTTGGTAATTGGTTATGTTTACCTTGATTAAGTTTTTGAATCATGATATCCCTCTATCTAATGTAGTAATTGTAGAAGTTAGGGTTGATCTTGATTCATAGCCTTGAGTGGCAACTTGCTAGGGTTTATACATGTTAATGAGGATTGTATATGAACTTGTAATTCACTTAGATAGTGATGATCCTATGGCTACTGTGTAATTTTCGTATTGATGCAAGATCCTTCTTCCCTATAACTTTCACATCATATTCATAGTGTGTTTATGA
This sequence comes from Solanum raphanifolium, assembly GCA_036250405.1. NCBI lineage: Eukaryota > Viridiplantae > Streptophyta > Magnoliopsida > Solanales > Solanaceae > Solanum > Solanum raphanifolium. Next base: position 46,291 of record JAJOOE010006018.1, read on the forward strand.
GAATAGTCATTCATTCAACACAATAATACTATCATAGTCATAGACATTCGATACATAGTCATGTGTAAGGGCATAAGGAGAATGATCTTGCAACAATACAACAATTTAAACAAAGCTATAGGGTCTTCACTATCTAAGTGAATCATAAGCTCATATATAATCATCATCAATATGTACAAACCCACATACTTTACCCTTTAAAGTTGTGATTCAAACTCAACCCAAACTTCTACAATTACTACATTAGATAGGGTAATATAATGATTCAATAACACAATCTATATAAACATAGTCAATTGGCATTCTTCTTTACTCAACCAAACTACATCATGAATTCACAATTTAACATTATGGGGGAATCATGGGTTCTTGGGGGGATTTTATCAAAAATCATTAACTTATCATCAATTCAACCATAATCCACCATAATCAATCATAATCAACCACAATTATACAGTTAAAAACGTTTTGAAAGAGAACCGATGACTTAGATGGAAACCCTAAGATTTCAGGGGAATTAGAAGCTTTGAAATCAAACTTTGAAGGGACTCTATGGGTGAAAGCTACTGATAGATTAAAAGCCACGATACCTTGATTGAGAATCTTCAGGAAATTTGGGGAAGAACTTTTGAATTTGCCAAATCCTAGCTCCAATTTCTACCTTCCTTCTTGAGTTTTAGAGAGAGAAATATTCGTGAGGAACAAGAAGTTCTTGTGTATTCTTTTTTATTCTTTAAAAGTGACTTAATTGGGGGAAATTTGAATCTAAAAAGCTTATATACTTGTTAGGAAAAGAAACTAATAGTGAGGGTTCAATTTTTGGAAGACTAACTAAAGACCCTAAGAGTTGGACTTAAAATCTTCCTAGGTCGCATTTTAGCTCGCCTAATGCACCTCTTAGGTTGCCAAGGGCACTAGGCAACTTCCCTAATGGACCCTTAGATCACCTAAAATTACAAAAGGCTCCATAATGGAGCTAATCAGTTGGGTGATGATGGGGGTCTTTGGGCGATGCGCTAAGTGGGTTGGCGAGCCCCGACCTAGCTTGCCCAATATTGTAGTAGCTAGGTCAAGAAGAGGCTGCCCACTAGGCGAGGGAAGTCCATTTGGCTGATCGCCAATGGCCTTGGGCTATGATGCTGCCCCATCGCCGAATGGTCCTTCTTAAAAAATCATTTTCCTTCACTTTTCTTAGGTAGTTTAGTCCCTTTCCCTCTTCATAGACCCTTACTCCATTCAGTTTTAGCTCTAGTTAAGTCTACACATTTCCGGAGTGTTACACGGAGCCTAGGTAAATCCCCCTGGAAAGTGGAAACATCAATGTTGGGGGCCAACCTCTGTAAGACACGCAACTCAAATGCATCCAGTCGCTGGTGAATGGCTTAAACCTTATGGCACATGATTTTAGCCATCTGTGCCTCGGAGTCGGCTATTGATCGCTCTATCCATGGCTTCACATGCTGGAGCAACGTGGCCATCTAGGACTCCAGCTTATGGACATGGGCTAGAGAAAGGGCAACAGACCCTAAGGAGGGAGTGGGTCTAGAGGAGCTAGGGGCCTAATTGGCAGCCAGAGATGGGGAAGTGTAGGCATCGTCTGTAGTGGCTGGAGGGGCATGATCATCACTTTGCATATGTTCCACATCTACTACAAGGTCAACTCCGAATGGTGGCACCTCAACCTGCGGCTCCCTGCGAGGTGCAGCTATATTGGCTACATCCCGAATCAGGCTGATATATGGAGTCTTGGTCACCTGAAGCTACCGGTTACAATGCCAAACTGGTACTCCAGCATCTCTGCAAAGCTGGAAGATGAGGCATGGGAAATGCAGGGTGGTGGTGGCCTTGAAGGCACACTTATGTATCTTCACAATCAGCATGCGGGAAAAGTCAACCTCCAACCCAACAACAAAGGTCGCAACCATAACTGCTCGGTCCTATCTGAGCACATTATCTTCCTAAGATGGGGACATACGGTTTTGCACCAGTAACCAGAAGAATTTGGAAGCAAACGTCAGGGTGGCCTTCTATCAACCAAGCTTGTGGTGCGGACTCACTCGATGCGCTTTCCGTCTGTAGCAACATGCCGGGCTAACCAACACAAAAGAGACTCCCTGTGATCGGTACTTCTCTGAAATGTCCCACTCTAAACGATGTTTATGTGATAGTCGAACTCGGCCGTGTTGATAGGCAGAGTGTGGCTTGGACTATAGAAGAACCTGCGGAGAGTATTGTCGGATATGTCGACTGCAAAAACCCACGCACTAGTATAGCCGCGGTGGAGGCTGGGAGGCGGTCTTCGCCCATTTGTCAATCGATCCTCTATGGGTGGCAGCGTAGGAATCATAGATCTCCCTAGCTATCTCCTCAGAGAAAGACCTTGGGCTACGGGCCATCCATTCGCACCTATGCCTCTAGAAGAGAGCATGAAGGTGGGTGCAGTATGGAGGTTGCCTGTGAATACCCAACGCTCCTCTATGATCAATCTGGCCATCTTTTCCTTTTCATTCAGTACACGACCATCCCTGTAGATCTGGTACTGGCCATCTACACACCACCTATTAGGCTCGTCAGGATTTCTTAGAGGCTTGGAACTAGAAGGTACGGGGACATCGCCCGTACTGGCAGCCTCAGAAGATGAGGTTGTGCTGCCGCTGGGACTGGAGCTAGAGCCGGAGCAAGATGCAAACTCAGTGCCAGCTGGTTATCCGATCGGTATAGCTCCCTCATCAGGCTGGGGGTAGTGCGAGGAGCAGTAGGGGATGTCCTGATGTTGGGAGGAACATACTCAGTGTTCTCCGCGTCATCCTCAATGATCATATGTTGTGAAGGACAGACGAACATCGATTTTCCCTTAGCGGCATAGGTCGGAGCTTGCTTGGGGGCCATAGTACGTGTAGAAGCCTAGTTAGTACCAAAACAAGCAAATAACACTCTCGAAAATTTCTTAGAAACATAACCAAACCAAAACAACAACTGAAATTATTTTGGATAGTTGCTGAACTGTCAACCTACTGTCGGTACCTACGGTCCGTAGGTCCCCACTGTAGGTTAGAGTTCCCAGAATATGGGTTTCTGATATGAGCCATGGATAAGCAGAACGGTCCGTAGATGGACCAACGAACCATAGTCCACCTTCGTGGTTCCACACATGGTGACTATATCATGTGCAATAGACCCACTGACCTGACCTACGATTCGTGGACGGGGTCTCGTGGGTCAGGTCTGTGCTAGGATTTAGAAATGCCTAATTTTGTACTCATCGTTTCCACAAATCTATCAATAAACCAAGGTCTAATAATGCATTTTAACACAATATATGGTAGTTTGTCATCCTTAGGGTTTTGAGTACTCAAAATTTGACCTTTCAACATACCGAACTAGGAACCCTAAGTCAAAGCTTACATTTAGACCTTTTACCCAGATTCAATTAGTTTTAATAGACTACACACTCACATACTATCATACCAAGGGCTATTCTAGCATACAATTCAACATACTAACACAAGATTAACAACACAAGGTCAAGTTTATTGTTGTGATTTAAAAAAAAACTATGAACAATTTCAAAGTTCAGGAGAAATCAACATACCTTACAAGTATTCAACAATGGTGAGTGTGTCAATTTAATAAGCCTCTAGACCCTTTGGACAAGCCATTGAGACTGAACCCATACAGTGGAATAATTGGGGAATGGAGATGAGGGATTTGGAAGAGAGAAGAATGATGTTAAAATTTAGGCAAGTGAATGGGGAATGATATGTGGGATATGGTAATTAAATGAAGTGATTATTGGAGAGGAAATGGTTAAAATCGGTTGAGAGGGTGTTTTGAATGTACGAAATGAATTAAAAATGACAGGTTTTATTTTATAAGGTGTCCGGGTGGGGTCAGGTAAACCCTAGGTTTTGGACCCACGAGACCCTGTCTACGGTGTGTGCGTCAACCTACAGACCGTAGGTCCGATCCGTAGGTTACTCTGACACTTAGAATTTTAGATAACTTACGTAGGGATCTACAGATGCCATTCACGGTCCGTGGATGGACCCCCGGACCATCGATGGGTATGTAGACCTCAACACAACCCTTTTCTGCAGATTCATCTTTTTATCCCTGCACACGTAGCAACCATTAAGACTTTCTTTTTACATTTTTCTGGACATCTTTTAGACACGGATCCTATTCTATATCTAGCCAACACTAATACAAAACTAAAACCCCTATCTAAAGAGTTTGAGAAATTAAAATAAAAGAAGAAAACTCCTAAATTGAAAAGAAAAATCTATAGTTTGCAAGATTGTACATCTTAGGTTGTCTCCCAAGCAGAGCTTGATTTAACGTCGCAGCACGATGCAGGCCCCTTGATTACTCAGACTTCATCAAGATAATAGGCCTCAATCACTTCTTGCACACTCTCCAACTGACCCATGTAAACTTTGATCGTTTGCCCGTTCACCTTGAACCTTGTTCTCCAGCTCGACCGCACCATGTGGAAACACTTGAGTGACTTTGAATGGGCCGGTCCACTTGGACTTTATCTTGCCAGGAAACAAGTTCAACTTTGAGTTGAATAGAAGAAACGTATTACCCACAGCAAATTCACGCATTTCAATCTTTTGATCATGATACTTCTTCATCTTTTCTTTGTAAAAGGCTGAACTTTCATAAGCCTATAGGCTAAACTCATCAAGCTCATTCATGTCATTCACTCTTTGACTTGATGCGGCGCCCCAATCCAAATTCAACTTCTTTAGCGCCCACATAGCATTATGCTCTAGATCTACCGACAAATGGCACGAGTTCCCATATATAAGTTGGTAGGGGGACATACCAATAAGTTCTATTTCCATTTATAGTCTTTGCAAGGATTTGCTTTATCTCTCTGTTTGACACTTCAACGCCTTGAACAACCTATTAAAAAAGTGGGAACCTCCATCATTTATAATTGCCCAAGGTGTACCAAATTGTGAGAAAGCGCAATTGGTTCAACCCATTTCAACACATAACCATTCGTAAAAAGAATATACTTCATCCCATTTGAACTCACAAATGGACCCATAAAATTAAGGCTCCATACATCAAACAACTCAATCACCAATATCGGATTCATAAGTAGCTCTTGCCTCTTTGAAATTCTTCCTTCTCGTTGGCAATGATCACAAGACTTGGCGAAATCATGAGCATCTTGGTGGATGGTAGACCAGTAGTACCCACACTACAAAAGTTTATGAGCAGTCCGAATACCACTATGATGCCCACCAATAGACGATGAATGACACACCTCTAGTATACTCATCATCTTAACCTCAGGCACATAACGACGAATAATCCCATTAGCACAAATACGGAACAAGTAAGACTCATCCTAAAAAAAACTTTTTCACATCATGCATAACCTTTTTCCCTTGGTGAAAAGACAACTCCGATGGAACCAAATCACTTGCCAAGTACTTAGAAAAGTCTGCGAATATCACTATGATGCCCACCAACAGATAATGAATAACATACCTCTAGTATACTCATCATCTCAACCTCAGTCACACATCGACGAATAATCCCACTATGATGCCCACCAACAGACGATGAATGACACACCTCTAGTATACTCATCATCTCAACCTCAGGCACACATCGACTAATAATCCCATCAGCGCAATACGCAACATGTAAGACTCATCCCAAAAAAACTTCTTCACATCATGCATAACCTTTTTCCTTTGGTGAAACGACAACTCCGATGGAACCAAATCACTTGCCAAGTAGTTAGCAAAGTTTGTGAACGAAGGAATAAGATCATGAGATGCATCTAATTCCTGTTCGTCTAAAAAATTGTAACACCTCATAAATTAGTAGGCTAAAGTAGACCCTTAAGCTAGGGTTCTAAAGTTTGAGGTTGAGGGTTAGAGTCATAGATAAGACTTCTCGTACTTAGAATAAGAGGTTTAGGGGTTAAACATCAAGGTACATGTTAGACCCTGTAGTTTATAGACCATCTAGGTTTCAATTGAGGGTTGCAACGGCAAGTGCCAAGGCAAAAGGGGCAAAGCCTAAGTCAAAGGTCAACGCAGCCCCAACCTTGGCCAAGCGCTACCCAAGGTTCACAACCAGTGGTCTTGACCACGGTTTTTGAGGGGTCTCATGAAAAACCCTCAGGTTTGTGGGAGGCAAGGCCTTGACGCCTAGCTACTGCCTAGGGGCCACGACCATCATCACGACCAGTGGTCCCTACAACTGATCGTGGGAGGTCTCGTGGTCATGCCTTCAAATTGTGGAGGCCAAGACACCAAGACTCAGCCACTGCCGAAGGACCACGGGCAGAAACATGGCTCGTGGTATTGACCGCGGCTCGTGAGCTCTTCTCGTTGTGCCTAGAAGTGGGCTGCCTAGTGAGGCGTCGTTTAGTAAATTCCACAATAATTAATTAATTAATGGGTCAATTTATATTGTTTTATTTCACATATATAATTTATTTTAAGTCATGAACCACCCAATTTACTTCATTATTCCCAAAAACACAAAATAGTTCATCTTTTCCAAAATCTCTCTCTCTAGAAGTTCCCAAAGAAGAACAAGAAGAAGTGGAGGCTAGGGCTTGAAGAACCAAAGTATTTCTTCTCAAATTAATGGGAAAACTCCATTGAGTTATGGTACCTTTCACCCATAGAGTCCCTTCAAAACTTGATTTCAAAGCTTCCAATCTCCCTAAAAGTTAGGGTTTCAATCTAAGTAATGGGTTCTCTTTCATAACCTTTTAAATGGTTGATTTATGATGGATTGTGATTGAATTGATGTTTAATTGTTGATTTATGATGAAATCTCCCAAGAATCCATGAATTACCTATATTACTAAATTGTGACTTCATAATGTGGGTTGATTGATTATAGAAGCTTGTTAAGAGATTATGTGTATATTGATTGAGTTTATTGAATCATGATATTTTCCTTATCTAATAGAGTAATTTTAGATGTTGGGTTGAATGTGAATCTTGGTACTTGAAGGGAAAATTATGAGGATTGTTGTATAATCATGATGCTTATGTACATGCTTTGTGATATTGTTGACATGTTATTCTCAATTACACACTTATGAATGATGATGGCAAATTGTGAAATGTTTCTTCAATGTATTGATACATCTTGAATTTGTAGACTTAGGGCATCCTCTTCTTCTGTAACTAAAGCATCTTGACTTAATGAACATTGAATCAGTAGACCTAATGGTTGTAGCCCTTTCATAAATGACTAATGATGTGTTCTAAGGCTTTGTATTGAATTGGTAGACCTAATGGCGGTATCCCTAAGCTAGTGGTGAGTCCTCAAGATTCGAGGACATATGAGTCTTTAGTAGTTTCCTTTATTGTCAGTTTGTGTTTCGTATTATGTTTAAGGGATGCGACCCTATTATTGATTCAAAGTTGTATTAGATGGTCATGTGAGACAAAGTTAGACTTCTGCTGTTTTTAAATAAAGATTTCGATTGTATGGATTAAAAGTTTTAAATTTCGTACCATTTTCTTTATGTCTTATGTTATGAATGCTATGAGGCTTGTATCAGGCACTTCAGAGTCTCTTACGCCGTGTTACCTCTGGGGTGTAGGCTCGGGTCATGATAAATAACATCATTAATTTCAGCCCCATCTCCTAGCTTTAGCATAGCTTCCTCCTCTAATCTAGACAAATGATCGGAAACTCTATTTTCTGTCTCTTTTCTATCTTTCACCTCAAAATCAAATTCTTACAGCAACAACACCTATCTAATCAACCACGGTTTTGTATCCTTTTTAGCCATCAAATACCTCAATACATAATGGTAAGTATGAACTTTGACCTTAGTACCAAGCAGGTAGGATCGAATTTTTTTGAATGCAAAAACCACAAGGAATTCTTGTTTAGTCACTGTATAGTTCTTTTGAGCCACATTTAAAGATTTGATGGCATAGTAAATAGGATTGAGAATCTTCTCTCGCCTTTGTGCAAATACCACACCAAGCGCCACTCCACTCACATCACACATCACTTCTAACGGTCGCCCCCAATCTCGTGAAATAAAGATAGATGCAAAAACTAGATTTTTCTTTAAAATCTCCATTTAGTCTCAGACAAGCATTATCAAACTTACACTCCTTTTTGAACAAAATGCACGATGGGTGTGTAATATTGGAAAAATCCTTGATAAACGTCCTATAAAAGCCTGCATGCCCAAGAAAACTTCTAACACCTTTAAAAGATATAGGTGGTGTAGGCTTTTATATTACCTTAACTTTAGCTCTATCAACCTCAATGCCCTTCTAATAAATCCGATGACCCAGAACGATCCCCTCTTTCACCATGAAGTGGCACTTTTCCTAATTGAGCACAAGATTGCACTCTTCACACCGTTTTACTACCTTGGCCAAATGAATCAGACAACCATCAAACGAGTCACCTACCATAGAGAAATCATCCATAAATACCTCAATAGTGTCCTCCACCATATCTGAGAATATTGACATCATGCAACACTAGAAGGTCGTTGGGGCATTACACAACCCAAATGGCATCTGTTTGAAGGCGACAGTCCCATAGGGACAAGTGAAGGTGTTCTTCTCTTAGTCTTCCAGATGAATGAAGATCTAATTGTAGACCGAATAACCATCAAGAAAACAAAACGAACCCTTATCAGCAAAGTGGTCCAACATATGATCCATGAACAACATCAAGAAGTTATCACGACCTGGGGCAACCTCTAGGTGTGACACGGCGTACTTGACCCCAAAGGGTCTCATACAAACCTCATAGCATTCATAAAATTTGATATATAGAAATAGTGCGGAATTAAGACTTATTTAAATCCATGAAATCAAAACTTCATTTTAAAACATAGCAGAAGTCTATTGTCTCACATGGCCAACTAAACAATGTCTTGAAACAAAAGTACGGACATGACCCTTTACAATAGAAAGACTAACAAATGTCTAATACATAGAAGAAAAGAAACATCTAAACAACTCACTTGCCGTAACCTACACTTGTAGTAAATTAAGAGAAATATGGGTTAGCACATATGTACTAAGTATGATGACCATGCAAAAACTTTCTTTAAAAGGGACATTTTGGTTGGAAACCATGCTCTATGCAACTTTTTAGAAATATCATGTACATTAGTATAAGAGACATAAAATACAAGTATAATCATCATATTAGAACATAATCAACATATAAGACATTACATTACATTAAGCTTCAACCTCAAGTAACCCCAAGCCATACCTTGTGCATTGTATGAATAGCGTCCCATATCACCATCCACACCAGGTACCACATTAAGGCCACCAAAAGTGAACTTACCATTTATCCTTTCCATCTTTACACAATACTCATACATAAGGAACATAAACATTTCTTAAGTCATGACAAGGGGAAATAACTCATAATATAACCCAAGTATAGCATGCATCATCACATTAGACATTTAAGTCAACATTCTTCAGTAACTTCATCCAAAGCACTTTCATTCATTAGTCATTAAGACATTAGAAAACTCACTATGACCCTCTCAAAGCCTACTCGTGAAATGCATGGATGACATCCCATACTACCACCCATACTTCATAGAATTTCTGAAGAAACCATAATGAACATCTAACATGATGGGAATAAGCATTAACCGACATAGACCATGAGAGCAAACCATGGAATCCGGTGTCATATGAATCCACACCGAAAAAAGATGTCCTACTTGCCTAAGGTAGAACTAAATACATTTTAGCTTTGGTGGATACCACTAGCTAATACCCTATGCGGGCATATAGTTATGGGATATGAAGATGTTTATTGGAACCCTAGCCTAACATTGGGAGAGTTTCCATCTTATCATATCCACTAGGTGCTTAGCCTCCATTCCCATAGAGTAGTTCATTCACATTACATTATTGTGCTTGAGATCAATGCCATTGTCCTATCGACCCAAGACACATCATTACACATGAAAGGAATGCCATAAGCCCATCGATTCATGGTACATTACATGGAAATCTCATTGAATCCTCTAGAAGGGCCACCAACATTGGGTCTACCGATATAAGGTTCATCATTTCACACATGAAAGGGCCACCAACATTTGGTCTACCGATTCAAGGTTTATCATCACATTAGTTTCTAGACTCATCATGAAGGCTTACCAACATAAGGTCTACCGGTTCAAGACATAGCCTAGAATACTTCATCATTCATTTATGAAAGGAGTGCCATTGGCCTATCGATTCATATTCATGAAGTCAAAACACATTCATCAATACAAAAAAATGATGCCTTAACCTAACGATTCAAGATAAAGCAATCCATATTACTTTCTTTTATACAATATTAGGATGCCTAAGCCTACCAATTCAAGATATACATTACCATGAAGAACCCTTCACATTCCATCATCAACATTCATATGTCAAATTGAGAAATAGCCTTTCAATAATAACACAATTACATTCAAGACATGATCACATTAACTTCATTATATTCACATTCATATTCATGACACCATGATAATACTTCAATTCCTCATGCTTTGCCCTTCAATTCTATGAATCATAAATCACCAACACACCAACAATTTACTCCAGTTTAGGCATGGATCATGATTTAGTTCAATAACCTAAAGAAATTTAGACATATTCTTTTCATCATAAATCATCATTTAGACACTAATTCAATCATACTTTGTCATTAAACAACCTTTGAAAACGTTTGAAGAAGGAACCCATGATTTAGAGTAAAAACCCTAGGTTTTGAAAAATTTGAAAACTTTCAAATTTACTTCTGAATGGACTCTAGGGGTGAAAGCTACCCCTAGATGAAGGTTCACCATACCTTGCTTATGATTCCCTAAGAAATTTGAGGAAGAACACCTTGAATCCACAAACCTTAGCTCCCACTTCTTCTTCTTCTTCTTTAAGAACTTCTAGAGAGATAAATATTGAGAGGAAGTATGCTTTGATGTTATTTGAGAATAGCCCTATTATGATATGAATGACTAGGATTTGAAGAATGCTTATATGATGCTTATGTTGGAGACTTTACTTATGATTATGATACTGTCTCTTATGCTTATAGTTTATGTTTCATGAAGTATTGGATTATGTCTTATGTTGACTAACCCTTATGATATTATGCTCTTATGATGTTATGGTAGCTAACATATTTAGTACATTTTTTGTATTAACACACATTTTCCCTACATTCTCATCAAATATAGGGTTCGGAGATTGCGTTCTATCCCGAGGCTAGGTTTTTAAGGAGTAAAAGAGTTGAAGATTTGGTGAGTCCTCATAGCTTCGAGGACAAAACAACTATTTCCTTATGTCTTTTATTCTCATGTTGAGAATATTGTATGGCCAATGTCCCATGAGTTTTATTCAAAAGTTGTGTTAGATGGTTTGAGACAAAGTGTAGAAAAGACTTCCGCTTGATTTTATGAAAGACTTCGATTATATGGATAAAGTTTTAATAATTTCCGTACTTTTATACTATCTTATGTTATGATATGCCAAGGGCTTGTATGAGACCCCTTTGGGGTCAAGTACGCCATGTTACTTCTAGGGTGTACCCCTGGGTCGTGACATTTCTAGTACTTTATGTTATGATATGCTAAGTGGCTTGTATGAGGCCTCTCGGGGTCTTATACGGCTTGTTACATCTAGGGGGTACTCTTGGGTCGTGACAGCCGAGTGGTCGGCAACACAACTGACATTGTCGATTGAGGAGCAAACTGAAGGGTAAAAAGGGCTGCCAACCATTTTAAATTCAAAACTCTCCTTTATTTTGCATTTTTCGACTATTGTACTCTTACACTTAAAATCAAGATTATATATTGCTCATTATTTTTGTGTGGGGATCATTTTCTCGGGGGATATTTGCATTTTTATTTTCTTATTTTCTTGTCTTGCCGGTGGTTTCTGTCTATTTTTGAGGTTGGTATCCCGAACTTGACTTTATATTTGGTCGTTTGTGATGCATGCTTGCATTTTTGTTAGATCCATTGCATAAATTTGCATAGTTAGTTGATTTTTAATTAAGGGCTATTGTCGTATCAGGCTTACTTTTGTGTTTTAGCCCATAATTGTTGAATTATGTGTTTAAATTTATTGAAATTGTGGGTAAGTAATGGATGTTTGTTCGGTCCAGTGAGGGTGAAGTATGAGTAACCCAAATTGTACCAATCAATTGAATTTTCCCAATGATAGAGCAGGTGACGTCATTCTTAATGGCAAAAGACGTTGATTAGGAAATTTAAGACAAATCGGGATAATTCTGAGTACCCCGAGTCATTATTGATGTAGGTCTAGGTTTAATTACATTGAATGTGGCTTTAGTTTCATTTTCATGGGCTGTGTATTGAAAATTGATGGTCAAGGTCAAAAGTTGGCACGAAAGACCAGTCGTCGAGCTTAGTTGAGCTCGCCATAGGACTTACCGGTTCACCAAGTGACCCCTCGATTGCCTTTTTCTCTTATTTTTTGCTGGTTTGATTCTATAAAATTCGGCGATATTCCTAAGCTCGTCGAGTTTACTCGGTGACTCGCCGAATGACTTAGAGATTGCGCTTTGTCATCCCCCATTTTGGTAAATCATTCTCAAACATTCATCGAGCTATTTTTGGTTAGCCGAATAAGTTCGGCGAATCACCGAGTGACCCTAGACTTTGCCAAATTGCGCTTATTATTTTGCAATTTAGTTCTGTAACTTTCGGTGAGCCCAACATAGCTCGCCGAACTAGCGGTGAGTTTTTCCGCATGTTTTAAACTTTGATATTTTGTTAACCTATTTCTAACGTATTGCTTAGTGATGTTTTGTTTTGCAAATATGGCAAGACCCAAAGTACCCGGTAGAAACAAACCACCCTAGAAGAGAGCACGATACATACATTGTTTAGGTGTTGGGGTGTACTATGAATGTGATCCACTTCATGGTAAATCAGATACAAAAGAAGACCCTTGATGACCTAAAGATGTGGTTGGTTCCTTTGATTTCCAACATCACAGCACCGTAGATCGAGCCAAAGGTCCTTATTGAGAAGAAAGACATGAGTGTAGCTGCTTGGTATCTGTTCAGATTGATTGTCACGACCTAGGGTTACACACTAGATTTAACAAGAAGTATTCAACCCCGAATGGGGTCTCATACAAGCCCCTTAGTATATCATAACATAAAGCAATAGAAATGATGCAGAAATTTTAAAACTTTTTCCATACAATCGAAGTCCTTTATAAAAGCAAGGAGAAGACTATAACACTTTGTCTCAAACCATCTAAAACAACTTGAATAAATCTTTGGGACGCAGCCCATACAATAGTCTAAAACATAAAAGAAAGACATAAAGGAAATGGTGGATATATCCTCGAATGCTATGAGGACTCACCAATCTTGAACCCCTTGCTCTACAAGGAACCTAGCCATGGGAAAGGTACTCAATATTGTCGGACCCTACATTTGATAAGATTGTAGGAAACAGTATGCATTAGTATAAAATGTACTAAATATGAAACCTAACATAATATCATAAGAGCATAACAACATAGGCATAGATATAATCTCCAACATAGACATAATATAAGCATTAGTCAATCATATGGCATAATAAATACACATAGGGGTCCATCATATTCATAACATAGTCAAAACATAGACCTTCATAACATAAGAGAACCATTTCATAAGTAACCCTTACTCATACTTATGCAATGCATCGATAAGACCTTATAATTCCATCCATACTAAGTACCAGTTTTAGACCATCATAATCTTACTTACCATCCTTTGAACTCATCCTTATCTTAATTCTTATAAACAAGGGAATGTTCACCTTTAGTCAAACATATCATGGAAGGCAACAATAGCAACAATCCAAACTAAGCATACATTATATAAGAGAAGCACTCCCTAGGTAACCTCAAGTCATACTTGTGCAATGTATGGACAAGAACCCATAATCTCACCAATACTAAGCATTACTTTAAGTCATCATGCATATTGATCATCTCATTGATCTCATATTTAGCTCATCATAAAGAACAAGGAGAATCACCTCTAGTCATACATATGGTGGAGAGCCTTTCAAGCTACAATCCATACAATTCATTGTTCATGATGAAATACATATTATGGAACCATAGGTATTCACCTCCATGTTCATTTTAAAGAATCATAGGTATTCACCTTCATGTTCATTTTAAGGTGTAATGTAGGTATTCGCCTCCACATTACTTTAAAAGGATCATAGGTATTCGCCTCCATGTTCGTCATAATACGATATATGTATTCGCCTCCATATCATTTGAAAGGCTAATGGGTATTAACCTATTGCCTTGTTTTAGAAGTCATATATTAAGGGTAGTCACCACACATTTCTCATATCATGACATGGGAAATCACCTCATGTTTATCCATATAGGAATAAGGGAATTCACCTCACATTCCTCTCATAAAAAGATTTTTGGGGAATCACCACAAGCCTCCTCATATTTCATAGTCCTTGGACTTAGATTCATTTTAGGTGAGCAAGCCGTTCAACCTAGAATCATTCTATGTGAGAGAACCTTTCATATCATATTCATGCATAAGTGTATATATGAGAATGTCCTTTCAACAACACAACAACATATCATAAACGTAGACACTTCATTCTCAAGAACATGCATAATCTCATACATTCATCATAGAGGTCAATGTGGGTAAGTCCTTCCACAAAATCCTATCTACAATGAAACACTCTTGGTATAAGCTTTACTATAAAGGCCCAATAATCATAAGTCAGCATTCATGCTTTTCCCTCAAATTATTACATCTCATAAACAACATACATGCCTTGTTCTTAAGACAAGTCCACTCATAATTTCTCATACATGCTTGACTCTTAAGCAATTCTAGTCATAATTCATCATATAGGCTTAAAGCCAACATTTACTCATCATGATTCAACATATATACTTAACCTCATTCAATTTATATCCATATGCCCTAATATCAAGAAATATACTATACATATCATCGATCTTAGAAAATTATCTCTAAATCCTCAATTTCCCCTTTGAAGACATAAAACCCACTTATTTCAATTTCATCAATTAGACTAGGGTTAGGGATAGAAAACATGTAATTTCATCATGATAAAATGATTCACTACTCATTCAATCATAAACAATTAATATACACTCAATTGGATTCATAGTCAACCTAACCCATAACATTAGAAGAAACCCTAACTTGAATTGGGGATTTCATCTTCATAATTGGGGGAATCTTGGGGGATAATAAGCTATCATACCTTGGATACAATTCCATCAAAAATCTTGGAATATTGGAAGAATTTGACCTAGCTTGACCCTCTTTGTACTTCTTCTTCTTTGAGTTTTCTAGAGAGAGAATATTTGAGATGATGAACGTTGGGATCTTTTTGGGTTTTCGAAATAATGACTTAATTGGGGTTGTAAAAGGGTTAAAATAGCTTATATAGGTGTACTAATACTATACAAAACAACCTCACTTAATAACTATCTAATTAAGAATTTCCTAAAATAGCCTTCACTAGGCAGCCATGTGTCAGGCACCACGACAAGCTCCACAAGTTGTGGTCCTTACCACTAGTCGTGGTCCTTGGGCAGTGGCTAGGCTAATTTGTATTGGCCTCCAACACCCTAAGGCATTTTCACGAGCCTTCCCACGAGCCGTGGTCTTCACCACTGGCCGTGAAGTGGCTCTTCAAGGTGATCCACTTTGAGGCAGCTTCAAGGGAGCTACTGCCTTGTCCTTCACGGACCACACCTTTCACGACCCAAGGGTACACCCTAGATGTAGTAGCATGGCATACTTTACCCCGGAGGGGTCTCATACAAGCCCTTACCATATCACAACATAAGATAATCAAAAAGTGCGGAAATTTTAAATAATTTATCCATATAATCGAAGTCTTTTATAAAAGCAAACAGATTTCATAGAACACTTTGTCTCAAACCTTCTAATAAATCTTTGAATACTCTTGGTTCACAGCCCATACAATAGTCTCAAACATAAAAGAAAAGACATAAAGGAAATAGTGGCTTTATCCTCGAAACTATGCGGACTCACCCAATCTGCAACTCCTTGCACCCCTAGAAATTATCTACAAGAATGTAACTTAAAATCACCGGACCCTACATTTGATGAGCATAAAGGCAAGGTATGCGTTAGTACAAAAGTACTAAAAATGACAAGTAGCATAACATTATAAGAGCATAACATAAGGGTTAGTCAACATAAGACATAATCCATAAGCATAAGAGATACTTCATGAAACATAAATTATAAGCATAAGACACATTATCATAGTCATAAGCAAAGTCTCCAACAAAAGCATCATATACGTATTATTCCATCCTTAGTCCTTCATGTCATAAGAGACCTACATCTCAAGTAACCTAAAAGCATATTTGTGTAATGCATGAATAAGACCCCATAATCCCATTCAAGCTAAGTATTCCTTTTGGTCATCATTAACATAGTCCATATACATAGTCAAGTCTTAGAATTTCATATCATAAGAGAACCATTTCATAAGTAGCTTCAGGTCATACTTGAGCAATGTATGATTAAGACCACATAATCACACTCACACTAATTACCACATTAGGCCATCATACATACTTACCATATTTGATCTCATCCTTAACTTACTTCTCATAACCAAGGAAATCTCTCACCTTTAGTTAATCATAACATGACAAGGAAGGCTACTATAGCACAATCCTATCTAAACATATGTCATATAAGAGTACACTTTCTTAGGTAACCTTAAGCCATACTTGTGCAATACATGAATAAGACCCCATAATTCTACCCATGCTACGCACCACTTTTAGGTCCTCATACTCATACTTCTTTATTTTGAGACTAGACCCCCCTTTTAAGATATTGGAACCCTAGGAGATACTTTTTACGCAAATGTTAGTCCCTCTTCTTTACTTTTGTACACTATGAAATACTTACTAAATTATATCTAAGTTCGTTATGTTTGAACACTTGGACATGTTTCTTTAAGCATGTGTTAGTTCATTATTAACTTGGAACACTTGGAGATACTTCTTCAGATATGTATTAGTTCCAAAATAATATTCTACTAATTGGGAAAATAGGCTTAACCGACGTGGGACCACAAGAGCTTTCACATGATCCCCCTCCGATGTTCCCCACCACGAGAAGGGTCGGTCTACTTGACTAGGGTAGAACCATTTTGTTTGCTTAGTTTGACCCATTACCTAACTTTCCTATGAGGCACGTAGTAATGGGATACGGAGATTCTACTAGGAAACCTAGACTCAACTTGTTGGGGACTCTATCTCATGAGATATAGTTTGGGAAACTCAGACTCTACTTGTGAAAGTTCCCATCTTGGATGCTGGACTCAACTAGGTAAAAGCTTCAATCTCATATTCATATCCACTCGGTGCTAGGCATACATCCCACAAGATAACTTATTAAGTTCTTACCTAATTCATGACTCATGACGCAATGTCCTTAACAACCCATCCATGCTTCTAGTGATTCTATCACTTTATACATTTCAACACTCTTAATTGAACATATTAGATTTACTCTAAAATCCCTAACAATCTTTATTCATGACAATTGATACGCTCAAATTACACCTCCCTAAAGAAGTATAAGCGATCGTTATCGAGTAAAGAACCCAACTTGTAGGTTGGGGTCGATCCCACGAGGAAAATGGTTTAGACTTTACTTTAACCAACAATTATATTCAATTAGCCAAATTACTTCCAAAAACAAGAAATAAAAGGGGGGAATTTGTGAAACAAATTGTAAGAGTTCAGTAAGTAATCAATAAACAAAAGTCAATTTCGGTTGTTATCAAGATGAGATAATTAACTAGGGTATACGTGTTCATCACAAGCACATAACATAGTAATTCTATTAACCGCAATTCTTTCCTAGTGTATTACATGCAAAGTGATAAGTTAGGTATCTCTAAATCTTTGATCCGGCATCTAAAGAATTTCACCCTGCACCTTAATCCGGCTACGTGTGTATAATTTACTAACCCTTACCTTTACCTCATATTAAACATCATAATCGATGTTTGGCTTAGTTATTACTTCGCACCAATCGACACTAGCCTATTAGATAGTATCACACTAAATCTATGTTGATAATTCTTTTCT
>JAJOOE010006019.1:0-70743 GCA_036250405.1 Solanum raphanifolium
ACCTTGAATCCATAGTTCAATTCAAGGCAAGTTAGTATCAAGTTAAAGAGAAGTTAGAGTCAAGTCAAGCCATGTTAAGAAGTAAGTTCAAGCAAGTCCTCCAAGCTTTTCAAGAGTCTTCATTGAACGTTTTAACTTCATTTTTAGACTCAAGTTTCAAGTCAAGCAAAGAGCTTAGAGTTTCAAGCTAAGTAAAGAGTCTCAAGACTCAAGTTAAGTCAAGAGTGTAAGTTGAGTTCATTTCTCAAAAGCTATTAGGGAACTATGTATTCCCAAAGAAGTTTCTAAATGTTTTTACATTTAAGTAAGAAAGGAACAATGTTTCCAAAAAGAGCCTTTGTGCTAGTTTTCAAGAAAAAGGAACATCGTTACCAAGTGAGCCTTTGGGCTAGATTTTGAGTAATTATCTCATTTAAAGAAAGATGTGTTTAAAGCACTTATGAATCAAAAGCATTTTTGGGAATAGTATCGAGCACCGATTTGGGGACGCGAGTTCATATTAAACTCAACTCTCCATAAGAACCATGTAGCCAACATTGGAGTTAACGGGTCATACTTTTTAGATGAACCCGTAAAGTTAAGCTAGTGGATCCACATAGTAAAGTTAGCTTCATATATCAAAACCAGGTATAGGATGGTCCTCAGGAAACGTGAGGTAAAACATTGTATCATTAGCTTCCTATATCACGGTAAGGTATATGATGGTCCTCGAGCAACATGAGGTAAAACGTTGTATCACCACTCATATTCATAGTGGTGGTTTGTCGGTTAGAGAAGCTCCCACAGTAGAAAGAGCATGATTCCTCGAGGGTTCTGCTTAGTATGGATGGGGGTATGGGACTTCATTCATACATTGCACAAGTAGACCTTGAGAGGAAGCATGGTATTTTTATGACATTATAAATATGATTTTTACGTCAAGTTTTAAGTGTTTTACAAGCTTTATATATTGCATGTGTCTTATTGCTTTATATATTGAGTTCAGTTATTCATAAGTTGAACAGAGCCAAGGTGAGTGTTCTTTTGTACTCCTTTCAAGCTTAAGTTGTGGTTTAGCTTTCCAGCTCGTATACTCGTACATTCAATGTACTGATGCCAGTTGGCCTGCATCTTATGACGATGCAGACACAAGTACCCCGGATCAGCACCCTGCACGTCGTTGATCCAGCTGAGCACTCCAGAGTCAGTGTTGAGCTTCCTTGCTTTCCGGAGGACTCGGTTATTTCGTGTTTCTAGTTTCTATTTTGTTAGGATATTGCGGGGTCTGTCCCAACATCCATCTCCGTATGTAGAGGCTTGATAGACAATCAGTCACTCAGTTAGTATTGAGTCTCTCATCTATGTATATATGTAAATATTCTATTTTGAGACTCGAGCTGCCTTTTGGCATGTTATGCATCAGTTGGTTGTTTTATGACCTTTCATTGCATTGAGTTATTCTGTTAAGTCAGGTTTCCGCTGAGTTAAGAAAGCCAGGCCAAGGGTTCGCTTGGGGCCAGCGATGGTCTCCGAGTGCCGGTCCCACCCAGGGTGTAGGTTCGGGGCGTGACAGCTAAGGGCTTGTATGAGACCCCTTCGAGGTCAAGTACGTCGTGTTACGTCTAGAGGGTACCACTGGGTCATGACAAACTTGGTATCAGAGCATAAGGTTTTGGGATAATTTTAGGATGTCTCAAACCACATCTAGTAGAGTCTTGTTCATAATGTGAAGCGCGCCACCTTATGAATAGGAGGCTATTGGGTGTCAAGAAAGTTCACTTCTTCATTCTCTACTTGTGCCACAGAGTTTAACTCTTTAAGGTCTTTCTCTATAACCGGTGGTCTTTAGGATATGTCTACACGGAGGGCTTATGCTACAAGGATCGAGGGAAAAGATGTTGGTTGTGATGCCAAAGATGGTGATGTGACTAGATAGGACTTGATATGCTAAATTTATATGTCACCCTTAGGGTGGATTAGTAGTGTTATTGTCATGCTCCTAGGTGGTGATAGAACCAGTATAGTCAATTTGTTGTTCCCGAATGATCTTATCCGAGCGTGGAAAGGGGGAAATTCTATGCCATGAGTTTGGATTATGTTGTGTCTTAAGGTTGACTTTGAGGGTTTCATGTACCACCTAGTTAGGGTGAGGAAGAAGAGTGTAAGTGTTGACCAACTTCAAAGAGTTAGTTATCTTTTAAGATTGATCTTAAGCATGGTCATTGTGATTAGGGTGCTTATATAAACCCTAGATATGATTGGTTGATAGATCCCACCCAAAATTAATGATATGGGTTGAAATGGTCTAAGAATTGTCTTGATCCAACCTCAGTAGAATTGAAAGAGACAAAGGTTTCAAGGACAAAGTTCTTCTAAGTTTCCCATAAGGTTTAACCAAGAGAGGATGTCTACCCCTAAGTCTTAAAGAGTGAGTCGTAGTGGATCTTAAGGGTTCCGGTATGTGTTTTATGCTTTATTAGATTCTGAAATTATATGGGTCAAACATAGAGGAAGATCCACTAGAGTTTATAGATGAGATATCTAAGGTATTGAACCTTGCGGGAATAATTCTAGTAGTACTTGTCTTTTATGAATTGATAAGTTGGACATGATGAGATTTTATGTTGTCCTTAGTATACATGGGTTTAATTGTGGTTTTATGTGATTGTTGGTAGAACCCAAATTAGCCATAGTGAGTTTTATGATATGTTGGAAAACATGATAAATAGTGGTTTTTAAGTGATGCATATAGATGTTGAGTTAGTATACTCCTTTGAAAAAAGCTAGAAGTGTAATTCCCCTTGGTTTAGAATCACCTTGTCTGATGGATATGAAAAGTTGGGTGTTCTAGATGTCCATGATTTGGATTTGGCTTAAACTTCTCACCTTAAAAGGTGTAGTGAGTTTGATCGGTTTAGTCCCGGTTTGGTAGGCTCATATGAGACTTTGAGTGGTGTTGGTAAGGTTGCTTTTGAGCATGAATGCTTAAATGAGAACTTCTTTAATGTTGAAGTACCAATTGGGATCTTAGAGCGGCATGTTAAGATATAGAGAGGAGTAAGAAAGTGCTTCCATGAAAATGTGGAGGAGCTGTATTTTAGTAAGGGCTGTAGTTGAAGGTGTTTATTTGGGAGGCCAAGGGCCAATGAGATGTCCCAATATCCTTATGTTCCCTTCTATTCCTCCTCTAGCTTAAGGTGATAAGTTCTCCTTGACTCATTTCAACATTTTGGAAGTATTGGATGTTATATGTATCCTATGATTTCCTTGTCCCTTAGAGTTACTCTTGTTAACCTTGGTAGGGTTTGGATGCATGGCTATTTGACCTCTATGAGTTTTAGAGCTCGGTAAGGTTATAATGAGCCTTAGTAATGCTTGATATTGTTTGGAAGGAGTAGTATTTGAGGTTTAAGTAAAAAGGGTGCTTACTCCCAAGGGGGAGATCATGTGCTTAAATAGAAATATTGTTTAAGAGTCCCGATTTCCTCATCATTTTCTTCTATTCTTATTTTAGCTTGAGACCTGACTTCACGTATTAGGATACTACTTCGGTTCAAGTGAAAACGATCGCATGTAGTGATATAACCCAACCAATGGTTGGGATCGTTCCCACGGGGAGTGCTTTCGAGAATTAATAGAAAAATAAAATTTAGTTCTAATTAGTCATAGCTATAAACATTATCGAATACAAACATACTAAATCTAAGTGGTGACACAAGCGTCATTATCAATGGGGGTTTGTATTAGCTAATCAAAAAAAGAACAAAAATACTAGGGAACGAGATGGGTAGAGGAGATTCTTGGGATGTGATAGGAATATGGGATAAAAGACACTATCAAGTAAATTCTATTGATAGTACATTGCTGAATATTTGTAACTAGGCTAGACTTTAGTGGGGGCAAATTCTATGTCGAGCAACTTACCCCGAATCAACTCGGTTTCTCTCGAACACTGAGTTGCCATATTTAAGCACAGCCTCCGCCTTAGCCCATTCACTATGTCAAGTTGAAAGTGTGGGATAATGCCTAGGATTTATGGGGTGTGGACTCCTTCCATAGGTCACCCCATTTGTTTGGGCATTCTTGGTTTTCCTTGGGGTCTTGGAGGTTAAGCTTAGGGTCCTCCTCAAGGACCCTTAAGGTGGTCCATGGGGAGTCGTACCTTGACGTTTAACCCCTAAACCCCTCAACCATAGCTCGGGACAACATAAAACAACATGAAACCTCACACCAAACTCAAACACACACACGATATGGTCTAGTTTCATTTATTAGTTTTACGGGTCGTTATAGGCTTATAGTTATGAATGTTGATTACTAGGGTTTTGGAAGTAAATCCAATATGATTAATTATAAATGCTAAGGCATTAAGAGTGAAGATTATATGATAATGGTAGACTACTAGATAGAATTGGTGTGGAAGGACTTTACCCACCTAATCTACCTTATAAATGTTTAAATGTATGAAGTGATAGAATCACTAGAGTTGTGAGGATATCCATGTCTAATGTAGTCATTTTAGATGTGTTAATTCAATGTGAGCTTTGATCCTTGAAAGGGGAAGACATGATATTATGCATATTTTATGAAGATTAGTATATGCTTTATGAACACTATGAGAGTTAAGTGTCTATGATTACGATATATTGCTGTGTTGTTGAAAGGATATTCTCACACACACCTATGCATGAATATGATAGGATATGAAAGGTTCTCTCACATAGAATGATTCTAGGGTTGAAAAGCTTGCTCACCATCAATGAATCAAAGCATGTTTAGTGATCTTAGCTTGAAGTAGAGTTATGAAATCCCTTCATGTATAGCTTGACTTGATAATATAAGACCATTTCATTGAAGCCTTGGATTGAGAAATCATACTCTTCCTAAGGTTAGCTTACACTAGCATCATAGAATGCGTGCATGGTAGCATGACTTGGTTAGGCTAAACCATTTCATTGTAAGCTAGGATGGAGCAATAGTACCCTTCCTTGAATAGATTGGACTTGCATGATAGTATGCTTTCAACGGTAGCCTGGTTTCCTAGTATGGTGCTATTCATTGGTAGCCTAGAAATGATAAATATTAATCGTATGAGTATGATGGCCTAAACTAGTATTTAGTATGGGTGGGATTATGAGTTCTTATCCATATATTGCACATGCCACGACCCAGGGGTACCCCCCTAGATGTGACAAGGCGTACTCAGTCCCAAAAGGTCTCATACAAGCCCCTTAGCATATCATAACATAGGATAAAAGAAATGATGCAGAATTTAAAACCTTATTCATACAGTCGAACTCTTTTAGAAAAGCAAGTGGAAGTTTAGACTTGTCTTAATTAGTCATCTAATACAATCTTTGAATCAAATAGAGACACAACCCTTACAATATAGTCCAAAAATGAAATAACTAGAAAGGAACTACGAATGACTCATATGTCCTCGAATCATGAGGACTCACCAGAAGCTAGGAGAATAGTCGATCCAAGCTTGAACCAAAAGAAGATCACCTCAAAGTCCGGACCCTACACTTGTAGAAAAATGTAGGAAAATATGGGTTAGTACAAAAATACACTAAGTATGATAGCCATGCATAAAAACCTTGAAAACATGCTAAAAGGACATTTTAGTTGAAAAGCATGCACTTTACCAGGTTTTAGAATCATCATGAATTTTAGTGTAAAAGCATAATTCATAAGCATATTCAATATTTATATCATCATAGCATACTAGAACCATCTCATAAGTAACCTGAGTCATACTTGTGTAATGCATGGATAAGATCCCATAATCCCATCCACACTAAGTACCACTTTTAGGCCACCAAAACAATGAAGCATTCACCGTTAACAAGTAATATCAAGGAAAGCAACTTATAGCAACAATCCAAGTTAAGCATCCATCATTACAAATAGCCTTCATATCAACATACTTAGTAGTATCATCATAAGCATATTCATTTCATAAATCATTCTAACATAAAGGAACAAACCATAACTACTCTCAAAGACTACTTGTGCAATACATGAATGAGATCTTATACTCCCACCCACACTAAGTAGTGCTCCTTGAGAAGCCATAGTTCATAATAATTCATTGTGGGGGAAAGCCTTAACCGACATAGACCATGTGAGCTAAACATGGAATCCGGTGTTACCCACACCGAAAAGGGTGTCCTACTTGCCTAAGGTAGAACCATTAACTTAGCTTAGGTGGATCCACTAGCTAAAGACATATGAGGGCACATAGTTATGGGATAAGGAGATTGCTACTAGATACCCCACCTCAACTCACGTATGGGCATCCATCTCAAGAGATTGCTTCTAGATTCCCCGCCTCAACTCACATATGAACTTCCATCTCAATCAATATCCACTCGGTGCTTAGCATTATTCCCCACGGAGTACTTATCATTTCATTACTTGAGTTTATTATTATGGACGAATATATCAACACTCAATCTAACATCATTCATAATATAGCTCCTAGATTCAATAAGTGAGAATAGCCTTTCAACCTAAGAATACCCATTTTGTGAGAAAACCTTTCACAATATGTCATCATCATTCATAGGTGTATAATTGAGAATACCATGTCAATCAACACAACATCATTATCATAATCATGGTAACGTCATTCATAAGTGTGTGTATGTGTGAGTAATAGCCTTTCAACAACACCACAATTACATCATAGTCATAATCACTTTACTATCAAAGTGTTCTTAAAGCATATACGTAAATCTCATAATCATGCATAATTCTCATAATTTACCCTTCAAGGACCATGGATCATAATTCATCAACACATCTAGAATTACTACATTAGACATGCATGATAACATAATTCAAGTAATCAATTTATTACATTCACAATTTTATAACATTCTACTTGCATCAATCAACACCCAAACTTTGAGATCCAATTTGGGAAAATATGAGAATTCATGAATTCTTGAGGAATTCAACTTAAAATCATATAAAATCATCACTATATCCATAAACAAACATAATTCAATCATTAAAATTGAATTTGAAAGGAATCCATGAGATTGAAGTCAAACTCTAGCTTTTGGGTTTTCTAGCTTTGAAATTAGGGGGTTTTGAAGTGGTTCCATGGGTGAAGGCTGCCCATGGATGAAGATCTACCATACCTTATTGAAGAATTCCCACGAATTTGAGGAGAAAAGCTTGATTCTTAAACCCTAGCTTTGATGAGTCCTAGATTTGGACTCATTTAGGGGTGTGTTTGTATCAATTTAGTGTCCTCAAATGCTTAATTTGTCCCATAAACTGATGTTAAAGCCTTGATTTTCAGGTATGTTAATTGAGGAACAAAGTAAGGACACTAACAGGCAAAAACAAACAAAATAAACTTAAAAAGTGAGGAAAGGCGAGCTTGAGGATCACCATGAGCATTTGGCATGACGTCGAGTGGCTACTTTGACTGCCTAAGTTGCAGTGTGCCAACCCTGAGGGAAGAAACCAAGTTGGCGATAGAAAAGGGGCAATCGGCAAATTTCTGAGCAATTTCATGATGCATTGAGAGATCGCCCAATGTTATAGGACTTGAGGATGCTGAGAGCCAAGGCAGAAAGGCGATAGAAGAGAGCATTGGGCGGTTCGCCGAGTGGTTCGGCCAACCCGACTTACTTCACCTAATGGCCCTGCGTGGCTCATTTATGGAACCTATAAATTAGATTTTGAATAGTTAATTTAGAAGGCTGACTTAGGCTGAATTAGTCTAGAATAGTTTTCTCTAGAGTTTTTGATATTTCTTAGTAGACTTGAAGGCTTTTTGACACTCAATTTGGAGATTTTGCAAGTGGGTTTCAAATTTTCTGCAAATTGAAGCATTGTAAAGACTAAATTACTCTTACCCAGTTGATGGCTAATCGATTTGGTAATTGTTTCTACTCTTTTATGATGTTCGACTAAAACCCCAATTCTTGGGGTGTGATCATGTAATTAGGGGTTCAATTAGTTTATGGGTATTGTTAATTACTAGTTTAAATGCTAAATTAAAGTGATTTTAATCATTAATTGTGGTTTAATTTATGAATTCTAGTTGCAAATGCCATTCTAACTTTGTGTTCTTCGCTTGCTCGAGAAAGAAGTTTTAGAACTAAGATTATTGATTAATGATTTGTAGGTATTGGGTTGAGTTGGGTTCAGCTCGAGAGAGTCAATCCTAAACCAAATCCTACCCATCCAGCTTGACAAAGTGGAGGAATTAAGGTGTGGGGTGCTCTTCATTGTTATGATTGTTGATGTTCGAATGAAATCACGTGATTCTAGAAAATTGTTTGAGATAAAGCTGTCTCCATTATAGTCTAGCCTACTCATTGAGTTTTAGATGTTTACTAGTAGTTTCAATTACCCATATATCAAAATTTGCCTATAATCGAGCACATCCCGAGAATTCCTCTCCTTATTGTTATTTCAACATGTTTGTGAATGCGTTGTAGTTGATAATTGCAAACAAAAACCCCACATCTGACACTCGTGTCATCCCTTTTGACTTGTTCCATGTATTTTTGATAATTTCTATTCCTATATCTAGTTAGATCACATTCGTACTACTTAGTTGAATTTAAACATGTACCGCTCCTTGTGGGATTCGACCCCAACTCAATTGTTGGGTTATATCTTGCTTAACGACCGTTTACACCTAGAATTAGATGAGGTGTGCTTGAAATGTTAACATTCATCAAAATGGTGCCGCTGCCTGGTAGTGTTGTTGTTTGAAATTCTCTTATTGAAGTAGAATTGTGATCTTTGTAGTTATAGTTGAATCTACTTATTTTAGTATTTAATTTTGTGTTGCTTGTGCTAAAAAATAGGAAGAGATGAGCGTTAACGGAAGTAATGGTATCCAAGTGGGCCACAAAGACGAAATCGGGAACCTTAATGATGTCAATGACCCAAACGTCAATGACCCACTCCAAGTGGGTGGTGTTAGAGCCATTTGTTTACCTCTGGCTGAAGGAAACTTTGTTTATCACATCACAAACACCATGCTTCAGCTCCTTCAATTGAAAGGATTATTTTTGGGGGCTGGCTCATGAGGATCCCCATGAGCATATCAAGAAATTTTTGGATGTTTGTGGACCGTTCTCATTTAAGAACATATCGCAAGAATCAGTCTGTCTCAGGTTGTTCCCATTTTCTCTGATAGGCGAGGCTAGTAAGTGGTTGGCTGAGTTGCCAAGGGATTCCATCACCTTTTGGGACGAGCTTACTATTGCATTCCAAGTGTGATTCTTTCCCTATCAAAGTTGATGACTCTTAGAGATAGTATCCAAGGTTTCAAACGCTTGGAAGGTGAGCCAATCCATGAGACGTGGCTGAGGTTTAAGAAGTTGGTGCTGCAATGCCCAAATCATGGATTTCCTAATAATGTGTTGCTGCAATACTTCTATAGGAGCCTCCACTCAGTGAATAAAGGAGTTACTAATCAACTTGTTCCCGGTAGTATAAAGCAAAAAAACTATGAAGTAGAGTCTCAACTCCTTGATTGCATGACCAAGATCAATAGGGCATGGTACACTCGTAAGGACCAAGTCTCTCCTCTCAATTTTAGAATGACAAAAGAACATATTGAAAAGGATCAAGAGAGAGACCAAAACATGGCTAAAATGATGACCCAGCTGGATATCTTTTCTAAAAATGTCATTAGTGTTGGTAAAAAGAGTGTTAATGTTGTGGGTGTTGGTGGAGTAAACCCTGATGAGGCACAATTTGAAGTGTTGTACAATGAGGAAGTGAACTTCCTAGCCAATCAAAGAAGAGGTTATCGTGCAAACTGCCCAAGACCAGGTGGAAATCAAGGTTGGAATAGAGATGAGGGCTGGAGAGACAGTGATAGAGATTGGTGTGATCGCAACGCCACTTGGAAGGAAAGAGAGGGGAGAAGGATAGGTATGCTCCTCCCCATGAGCGTCAAAATCCCAAGGAATCTGAGGGAGGCCGTACAGAAGACATGCTTTCATGCATTCTCAACAAGACTGAAGGGTCCGACAAAGTGTTGAAAGAAATGAAAGAAGATGTCTCGACTCTCAATCAGACGGTGACCTTTCACTCAGTCTCTATTAAGTAGCTAGAGACCCAAATGGGTCCAATTTCTTTACATTTGAATCCAACACAACAAGGGGGGTTGCCTAGTGTTTAAATGGCAAACCCCAAAAATGAAGCTTGAATGGGTACTTTTGTCGTGCCATGACGTAAACTAAGTCACTTCTTTGGAGACAACCCAAGTCTTTAATGCTTTAAGTTTTGATTTTGAATAACGGGTGTTAATTGTGCAGGTTGAAAAGTGAAATATGTTCAAAAATAGGAAGTTTGGCGAGCAAATGATCCCGTCGGCGACTCGCCAAAAGGTCAGCGAGCTCGACTTGGACCACTGCTAGACCCACAAAATCTGAAGTGGAAGTCTGTAAAACTGGGCAAGCCAACTGCTTAATCGGCGAACAGGTCGGCGAGCCTGATTTTGTCCGCCATTTGAACCCCCAAATTGACTGGAAGTCTTGTAAAACTCGGCTAAGAAAAGTACCACTCGGCGTATCGCCGAGTGGTTCGGCGTGGATGACTTACTCCTGAAAGGGTCGCGAACTGAAATGTTTTAAAAGGCCAAACGGTTTAAAATTTCAAAATCTTTCATATTCTCTCATTTCTAACCCCGTAAAATCTCACCTGAACTTTAGATATTCATATTATTGTTATTTTATTCGCTTTTTGTGTGTGATCTCGTGCTCAGATTTGGAATACTTTGCTGCCTAGCTTTTCAATTTCTCAATTTGGCATACAAGTTGGTTTTTTGAACCCTGTACTTTAGTTTAGTGGTTAAACTCAAATGCAATTGGTAATTGTGTATTGATATGTGCTGGGTAATTGTTTAGACGGTGTTGTATGTGTCGGATTGCCCGTACTGTGTTTGAACTTGTGCATAAATGCTTGAAAAGATGATTTCTCAAGTTTTGTGCGATTAATTTGGTTCCATATTGTTGGGTTGTGGTTATTTTGTATTTGGTCTAATTAGGTGAAGTCTGAGTAACCTCAAATTGTGCCAAATGATGAAATTTTCCCAATGATGAAGTGTTTGACGTCATTCTTAAGGGCAAAAGTCATCAAATGACCAATTTTGCCCAAATCAGGAGAAGTCTGAGTACCGAAAGGCATAGGTCATATACGTCTGGTACTAATCGCATAGTGAATGTTTTTTATTTTGAATTTGAGGGCTACAGGCTTGAATTCGGGAAATGGGGTTGAAATTTGGCACGTTGGGCCATTTGGCTAGCTATATCGTGCTCGTTGAATGGTTCAGCGGTTTGCCAACATCCCCCTTTGATTGCCCTTAATTTCATGTTTTGGCTTAATTAATTTGGTAACTTTCAGCGGGAAGCTTGATCTAGCAGAGTTCACTCGGTGACTCGCTGAAAGGTTCCTTTATTTGCCCTTTTTGCACCCCTAACACCTAAAATACACTATATTATTCGGCGGGCTAGTCTAAGCTCATTGATTGGTGTCGGTGATTCACCGAAGGGCCCTAATTATTGCCGACATTCCTTAATTCTGAAAATTTGTCAAGATGGTCCTTTCAGCGAGCCGGATCAGGCTCGCCTAAGCGACTCGGCGGCTCACCGACTAGTTCAGTGAGTCTTTCTGCAACTTGATTTCTGCACCTTTCTTTAACTATTTCTAACATTTTCTGTGATGTGTTGTGCAGATATGGCTAGGTCCAATTTGGATGATAGTGGCATGCCGCCTCGAAAAAGGGCACAGGGAATTGTGATAAATGAGGGAGCAGCTGCTTCCACCACAAAGAGCAACAAAGCACTTCCGAAGGGAGGCAAAGGCAAGGGCAAGGTTCCCATAGTTAAGATACTGGAGCACAACTCCGACAGTGATGGGGAGTCCTTTGATTCTCAGGCTTCATTCTCCGAGCCTAATGATGATCAATTACTACTGACCCGGTGAGTAGAGATTTATACCAAAGCTCGTTAAGATCCGTCTAGCATTTTGGAGTCTACTGCTCTTGTTATAGATACAGTGCCAGCTCTGAAACAGACGGTGGTTACAGCACCACCAGTTCAGGGTCCTCCTCCCCGGTTACTCAATAAGTTAAAGGCTAAGGGGTTGAGTACCATTCTAGAAGAAAAGAGGTTGTCCACGGATGGTGTAGTGGACATGTACCCAAATGTGTGGGACACTCTCTGGTTCCATAAGTTTGAGATCTTCACCAGGTACCTACATGGGTCTGGGAGTTTTATACAGCTTACAGTGACCTGGTACCAAAGGGAAAGAAGAAGGCCAGTGCCTTCAGACTAGTAGAGTTTGTGATGGTCCGAGGGAGGATGGTGAAATGTAGCGGCAATGATATCAACAATGCACTTGATAGGGCTGCAGGATTTGAGCACCAATATTAGAGAATGATCACTGCACAGACTCTGGATTACCTAAAGGGATGGCTAGCTCCCCTTATTTTTGACGCCACCCCGAAGTGGATTGAGGTTGGAGCCCCTATTGAGAAGAAGTACTTGAACATAGCAGTTCGGTATTGGTTTAGGTTCATCAGCAGCTCTATCATGCTATCATGAACGAGTCCATTCTCCGCCACCAAAAGGCAGCCTGTCTCAAATCGATCAAATCTAGGTAGAGGTTGAACTTTGGGTTAATTATAGAGCACGAGATAGCCATGAGGGCAAAACAGCACCAAACATCCCTTCTATTTCAAGTACTTATTACAGAGTTGTATCATTGGGTTAGAGTTCCTCATGACGAGAAGAAGGATGTTGCGATTACACCCACATGCTCCACCGACATCCGGTGCATAGAGGCCAAGTACAAATGGGACGAGGGGGATATGAGGAGAGAAGCTTCAGTGGATACATCCCCGGATGTTGATATTGATTATTTACCTACAGAGGAAGCCTTCCCTACTCCGTCCTCCGAGTCTTCATGTACATCCACTTACACTTCTACCCAGGCCTCGAGTTCTTCTGCTGCTTCCCAGCCCCATAGAGCTACTGCTAATACCACTACCTCCTGGACTCCTATTACTCAGGCTATGCTCCTCAAGATGGGGTACCTAGCCCATTTTACTGTTAGTGCCCTGGATGATTAACAGAGTTATTACTACTGCATTTACTCCTCTCAAGGCTTCCATTGATGCCTTTTCAGCAATAGTTGAGGGTTTTGAGAGAGGGCAGGGTGTTTCCACTGAGGTTACGGCTTTGAAAGTTGATATTTCTGAGCTGAGGAAGGATGTGGACCAGCTGAAGTCCACAGACTTCACTTTGCTATTTGGGGCGGTTGAGATCCCTAATGATCCAAGTGCTGAGATTCCGGCTTGTGCTGAGGTACCTCCGGCTACCACCTAAGATTATACTATAGAGGATGATGCTACTGCTGAGTCTGGGACTAAGACCGATGAGAAGCAGCTTGGGAAGTGAGATGCAACTGTTTATGTGGATATGGCCGAATTAGAGGGTGCCATATTCGAGACAGACTGGCAGGCTTCCTTGAGGACACAATTGATGCTACATCGGGCACTAATGCCCATCCTCAGAGTGTTACCACGGGCACTAATGCCCAAACAGATGGAGTGACTGAGTAGACAAGATCATTTTCTTACCTCCCTCTCTGTTGTTTTTATTGATTATTTTTAATTAGTTGCATTTGAGGACAACTATTTTTCTTTTATGGATGGGGTGAGTTATTTCCATACCTACCTCGTGTGATTTGGTTTTATTTGTGAATATTGGGTTTGGTGGTCTATATATGTGTTTTGATCGTAACTTTATGGATTCTTGAGCCTGTGGTCTCTTGTTTTAAATGTAAACAGGATTGAACCTAAGTTTTAAAATTTGCCACCTCTTTTGTGCGTGATTGTGGATGTTCTTGTGCAAATTTGAGTGTCGGTTATGATCAATATTGATGACTTGAATAATGCTCTTAATTGAACGAAATAAATGTGTGGCTACGATGAGGCAAATGAAGTTGCATAGACAATGTGTGAACTTTTAGCATCTTGTTGTGACTAGCCGGTTATTGAATTAGTCTCTTGTGATGAACATTGCACACTTGCTAGAAAGTGTGTAGTCTTGTTTGATATTGGTGTCAATGCCTTGTGTGATGAGCTTACTTTGAACATTGTGTGTGATGGCACCTAGAATTTTCCCTGTTGGTACGGTTGGCTAAGTGATGCAAGCACTTGAAATGATCATAGGCAACAATTTTGAAGAGTGAAACAATTTGACAATATACCTCTTTCATGGACAACCTTGTGAGATGTGTGAACCTTACTTAACCCTCTTGAGCCTTATCCTTTTCTTGGAAGAAACTTGAACACTTGTGACCTTTCTTTATCCATTCACCCTTAACTTTCATGAAGTGTGGTTTGTTTGAAGATCTAACTTAGGCCAAAAGCCTAAGTTGGGGGTGTTGTGAAAAGAGAAGGAATGTTAAGAAGTGTGAACAATCCTTCCTTTGAGTAATGGTTTTGAAAAAAATGGAACCCCTCCATGTAAAAAAAAAAATACAAAGAAATGAAGAAAGCAAAGAAAAACAATGAAAAAGTTGTGAAATAAAGTTGTGAGATTTGCAAAGGAAATGGGGTATCAAGTAGTTCATTTGAAGTTGAATAATGGGGTGTATTATGAGCACGATTTAAATGTTAAAGAAAAGGAGGAAAAGTGATGTTCAGACCACACTTCATGAAAGTAGTAACCACTAATCCTAAATGACCATACCTTTACACTCAGCCCCGTTACAAGCCTTGAAAAGACCTTTGTGATCTTGAGTGAGTTGAAACGAATGTTGATTGGAAAATAAGGGCAAACCTATGGGTGAAGTCATGCATGTGTTCATCTTTGTGAATGTGAGAGTTGTATGTGATTCTGGAACTTTACATTGTTGAGAAATTGTGTGTTAATTGGGAATCGTCTTTGTTGTGAGGGCATTTGAGTATCTTTGTTGAGCTTGAACTTGCATTTGAAGAAAGTATTGTGAATAGTCACAATTTAAATCTTTGAGTGCACAATTGATCATTGCATGAGTAAGTTGAACCTTGTTGTGTGCATTCATGTTGAGTCTTATGCAGCACTATTTGAGACATCTTTTCTTGTCATGACCCAGGATTACCCCCTAGATGTGACAAGGCACATAGAACCCCGAAAGACTCCATGTCATCCGCTTAGCATATCATAACATAGGATAAAAGAAATAATTCGAAATTTAAAACTTCATCCATATAATCGCAGACTTATATAAAAGAAAGTGGAAGTCTAACTTGTCTCAATTAGCCATCTAAGACAATCTTTGAATCAAATAGGGACGCAACCCTTACAATATAGTCCGAAATGAAATAACTCAAAAGAAACTACAAATAGCTCATACATCCTCAAGTCTTGAGGACTCACAACAAGCTAGGAGAATAGTCGATCCAAACTTGAACCAAAATAAGATCACCTCAAAGTCTGGACCCTACACTTGTGGAAAAATGTAGGAAAATATAGGTTAGTACTAAAATGCACTAAATATGATAGCCATGCATAAAAACCCTTTAAAACATGATAAAAAGGACATTTTAGTTGAAAAGCATGAACTTTACCCAGTTTGAGAATCATCTTGCACATTAGCAAAAAAAGAATAAGTCATAAACATTTTCAAAATATATATCCTCATAGCATAATAGAACCATCTCATAAGTAACCCTAAGTTATATGTGTACAATGCATAGATAAGATCACATAATCCCATCTATACTAAGTACCACTTTTAGGCCACCAAAGTCATACTTACCATTCTTGATTTCATCATTTGATCATACTTATAGACAAGGAAACCTTCACATTTACTAAGTCATATCAAGGAAAGAAACTCATAGCAACATTCCACATTAAGCATACTTTTTTTCACAAACCATCATAACATAAAAGGAACACACCATAACTACCCTCAAAGCCTACTTGTGCAATGCATGGATGAAGTCCCATACCCCACCCACACTAAGTAGTTCATTCTTGAGAAGCCATAGTTCATTATCATTCATTGTGGGGGTATGCCTTAACCGACATAGACCATGTGAGAAAATCATGTAATCCGGTGTTGCCCACACCCGTAGAACCATTAACTTAGCTTAGGTGGATCCACTAGCTAAAGACCTATGAGGGCACATAGTTATGGGACAAGGAGATACAACTAGATACCCCTCTTCAACTCACGTATGGGCATCCATCTCAAGAGATTGCTACTAAAACCCCACCTCAAGTCACGTGAGAGCTTCCATCTCATATCAATATTCAATCGGTGCTTAGCATTATTCCCCACGGAGTACTTAACATTTCATTACTTGAGTTCATTATTAAGGAAAAATGTATCAACACTCAATCCAACATCATTCATAAGATAGCTCCTTGATTCAACAAGTGACAATAGCCTTTCAACCTAAGAATCCCCATATTGTGAAAAAACC
Source organism: Solanum raphanifolium (assembly GCA_036250405.1). NCBI lineage: Eukaryota > Viridiplantae > Streptophyta > Magnoliopsida > Solanales > Solanaceae > Solanum > Solanum raphanifolium. Next base: position 16,451 of record JAJOOE010006019.1, read on the forward strand.
TTTCACATGTCTTCATCATTCATAAGTGTATAATTGAGAATAGCCTTTCAATCAACACATCATCAATATCATAATGATAGAAACTTCATTCACAAAAGCGTGTGTGTGTGTGTGTGAATAGCCTTTCACCAACACCACCATTACATCATAGTCATAATCACTTTATTCTCAATGTATTCATAAAGCATGTGCATAAATATCATGATCATACATAATTCTCATAATTTGCCCTTCAAGGACCATGGATCATAATTCACCAGCACATCTAGAATTACTACATTAGACATGGATGATAACATAATTCAAGTAATCAATTCATATCATTCATAATTCTATAACAATACCCACACATTAAGATCCAATTTGAGAAAATAAGGTAATTAATGGATTCTTGAAGAATTCAACATAAAATCATATAAAATCATCAATATATCCATAAACAAATATAATTCAATCATTTAAAATGAATTTGAAAGAAATCCATGAGATTGAAGTCAAACCCTAACTTTTGGGTTTTCTAACTTTGAATTAGGGGTTTTTGAGGGGCTCTATGGGTAAAGGCTACCCATAGATGAAGAGCGACCATACCTTCTTGAAGATTTACCACGAATTTCAGGAGAAAATCTTGATTCTTCGATCCTAGCTTCAATTTTCTTCTTCTTCTTCCTTGGAATTCTAGAGAGAGTTTATTTGGGGAAAGTTGGTTATGGATTTAGGTTTGGGGATTTTATGAAGTGAATGGGTTGGTTAATGACTTAAAACACTTATATTGGTGTATTAATACAATATAAAACGACTTCACATCAAACTAACTAAATAGGAATTACCTAAACTACCTCATACCTTGGCTGACTTTGGGACAGCTTGCACGTATGATCCACGACCCATGACCAACAGACCACGGATGGGACCACAACCCATCATGGTTGGGCGTGGTTCATGGTATGTGGCATGTTTATATGGGGCTTTAGCTAAGGAGCTCACCCACGAGGCGTGGATGGACCTACGCCCCGTAGGTCCCCATCTGTGGTTCAATTGTTTGGGCAGCTTGGAGGTTAGACTTTAGGGTCCTCCTCAAGGACCTTTGGTTGGTCCTTGGGGGGGTCGTACCTTGACGTTTAACCCCTAAACCCTTCATTCTATGTTCGAGAAGCAAATTTTATGATACTAACCTTTACGACAAGCTCTAGTTAAGCGTACTAGTTTTTGGGTTGTTACATTTTTGAACTGCTGATCTTGAATTTGACTTGAGGACAAGAAAAAGATTAAGTTGGGGGTGTTGATGAGTCCTAGATTTGGACTCATTTAGGGTTGTGTTTATATAGATTTAGTGTCCCCAAATACTTATTTTGTGTCATAGACTGATGTTAAAGACTTGATTTTCAAGTATGTGGATTGAGGAGCAAAGCAAGGACAGTAGTATGAAAAAAGGAACAAAACAAACTGAAGAAGTGAAGAGAGGCGAGCCTGAGGATCGCCAAGAGCATTTGGCATGTTGCCGAGTGGCTACTTTGACTGCCTAAAGTTCTTGTGTGCTAGGAGATATACCCCTTTAAAGTGGACCCTTCCAAATCGCATTTTTGCGATTTTCGAATTTTGATACGGTTGCTCTAAAATTCGGATTAGACCCATTTCCAACTCAATTTGACCCCATGAATAAGAATATGAAGTCGAATTTCCGAAATCATGCACGGATTTTGAGATATATGGAAATTACAATTATAGGTGTTTCCGAAGCACATTTTCGGGCATTTTTGGGGTCGTTTCAAAAGTCTAGTTTTGCCGTTTTCCTTTTCAAATCTAGCTTGTGACTTGAGGTACCAGGCTGGACAAATTCACTGTTTTGGGAACATAGTTGTATTTGTACATGCTAGGCTTACTTGTGATGAAGATCCTATTTTACGTCAACATTACTGAGCTAATAGAGGTTAAATAAGTTATGCAATTGTATTTTTAAGGTTATATATACTCGTGTACAAGCTGAGAACCTTGATACGTTGGTCGGGCTACGGTTTGAATTCTTGATGCTTTGTCAGACTGTTTCTATGCTAAAGCCCGAGGTTTGTGTATAAACTTGTACTTGTACTCTTGTTATTCTGGTATATTTGAAGGGTTATCTTGATACCTTGGTTACTTTTGTCACTTGGCCTTGTCATGTTGGTATCCTTTAAGGCATTAAAGATGCTTGTGTAACTCGCCCACTTGTACGGATTGTTTGATCACCTAGCACTCTTGTTGGGACCTTGTCCTTCTTATGGCTGTGACTTTGTCACTCTTGGCATGCCTCTTTATTCGAATCATTTGCCATCTTTACTCTGGATTTTTAGTCAGTCTTATGAATGGAAGTTGTCCATTTTAAGTACGAATTAGAAAGCCATTTTTAATATGGTTCTTGGTTCTCTTGATTATTGGGTTTTGACCCTTCTTGATACAGGGCGTCGGCCCTTCTTGATACTTGTTTGTGCTTGGTGTGACGACATGATGTATTTATTGGGCGAGCCTTGTTATTGAATCTCTTGGAAATTGGTTCTATGAGCATTCTTGACACTTGGATCTTTAAATGTAGAACTTGATGCTCTGAATGTGAACTCTAGTTACTTGATAAGTTCTACACCGTGTAGGTAGTAGTATGGGATGCTATCTACACATGGCACGAGTAGCCTTTGAAGGTTCTAAAGTGAGTTCTCTAAGTCTATATGACCAAAGTGAGAAGTACCCTAAATGCGTGAATGTGTCCTAAATGACTTTAAAGAAGAATGTTGACTTATTGTCTAAATGATTTGTTGAATGAATCGCTTATATTAATGAAGTGAGTTACTTAGTATGTTACCTTGAAGCATGACGGTTCTTGTCCATAGTAGCCTTAAGGAACACTTAGGTGTGTATGAAGAGGTTGTATGGGCGGCCACTTCATGCCTCACTCAAGTGTGTCTTAGGGTAACTTTAGATAAGGGTCCTTGGATGATGAAATGAGTTACGTGGTGAAAATGTTGAGTACGTCTATAATGTGGTTAATTTCTTATATGTTGGTTATGTTCTATAATTTGTCAATGTTCGTGAAGTTTTAATAAAATGGCATAAGGCATGACTTTCAACCAAATGTCCTTTTTAGCATGTTTTTGCATGGTTTCCATACTTAGTACTTAATTGTGTTAACCCCTTTCTTTCCCTTTTGACTAAAGTGTAGGGATTTGGAGATGTTGATATTCCATGGTTGATGGATAGGTTTCTACGGTGTTTGAAGATGAAGACTTGGTGAGTCCTCATAGATTCGAGGACAATAACCAACATGTTTCTCTATGTCTTGTAGTTTTGTTATCGTTTTCAGTGGGCTTAGTCCCAATGTTGTATTCAAGTATTAGATGGTCTTGAGACATATTGTATAAAGTCTAGAAAGTCTTCCGCTTGCTATTTAATGAAAGTATCTTCATGTGTGAAGAAAATTTTAAAATCTTCTCTATTTTTTTAAGTATCGTATGCAAGGAATGATCCATGAGGCTTGTATTTGACCTCTTCGAGGTTGAATACGCCGGTTACGACTAGCGGGTGCTCTCGGGTCGTGACACACAAACTATCTGAACAATCAACTTTCCTCACGCACTCTTGGCACATTGTTTCATTATCAGATTACCCAGTTCAAGTTTTAGCTTAATTCATGAGATCAAATTGGTTCTTTATCATATCATACTCAGAGCCAACACATTTAACTCATTCTAGCCTACAGATTTTAGCACATATCACAACTTTTGGATAGGTATCATTTTTCTTTCTTAATTATGCCATCATGTTTCATTCTTTCTCATGCTTCTACACATACAACCCAAACACATGCCGGTTCAACAGAAATTAAAAACAGTATCTTGGGGGAAACCAACACAGGCAAGAAAACCCCAAGAGAGGATTATGAGTTGGGTTACTCGGACTTCACCCCATCACTCACAATTCATTTACCCTACCCCCAACAAAATACGGTGCAATTGTCCCCAATGCACAAAAAGTAAAGAATAAAGGATCGGGTAAAGAAAACTTGTGGCACATAGCACTGAAGACCTATCAATAAGCGGGTGGGTCCGGTTTCCCGGAGCCCTCTGGAACAACAATCGGGTCACCCACAGTAGTGCTCGCATCAACAAATAAGCACCCTTAGTAGTGTTAAACTCAACTCTCACCGCACCTTTAGGTGTGCTCACACTGCTAGAGGCACCAACACCTACCTCCCTAGCCCGTTGCTGGCGCATCTCCTCATCAACTATACAGGCCCTCCGTGCTACCACAAGCTCCTGGCGTTCCCGCATGCGAGGTCTCTCAACCTCAGTGTCATCAGAAGGCTTACCAGAGTGGGGCTGGTTCCCAGCATGACTAGAATAAGAAGGTAGTGGCATCTCATCTCAAAAAAGTGCATCTAACACCGTATCATCAACCGGTGTTATGGGTGCCAACTCAGGCTTAGTCTCAGGTGCAGCTAGAAGAGTGTCAAGATCAGCCCAAAGACTAGCCAACTTCGTCCGAAAATAAGAGACATATGTGGTGGGGGGTGGACGCTCTAAGACACGCAGCTCAAATGCGTCAAGGCGCTGGAGAACGGCCTGAACCTTACGGTCCATCATCTGCTCCATCTGCTACTCAACCATAGTCATGGACTCCTGAATTGCTCACTGCATCCACATCCTCACATGTTAAAGTAGTGTGGCCATATGAGCCTCTAGCTTCTGAACACGGGCTAGAGGTACTGTCACAGACCCTGAAGAGTGAGTGGCTCTGGAGGCACTAGGGGCTTGACTGGTTGCCGGAGAATGGGAAGTCGGGGCATCCTTAGTAGGGGTTGGAGGGGCAGGCTCCTCACCCTGCATCTGGTCCACATCTGCAACCAAGTCTGCTCCCAATGGAGGCACCTCAACCTGCGGCTCTCTGCGTGGTGCCGCCACATTGGCCTCATCTCAAATCAGGCCTATATGTAGGGTCTTGGTCGCCCGGATCAACTTGTGACATTGCCAAACCGGCACTCCAGCATCCCTGCACAGCTGAAAATTAGGCATCGAAAAGGGTAGGTGGTGGTGGCCTTGAAGGCCCTCTCGTGTATCTCCGCAATAAGCATGCGGGCAAAATCCATCTCAAACCCTACCACTAAGGCTGCAACCATGACTACGCAGTCCCAAGTAAGAACATTGTCTGCCTTAGTAGGAGACACCGGATTTCGCATGAATAGCCAGAAGAATTTGGCCACAAAATTTTATGTGGCCTCCTGATGCCTACACTCGAGGTGCTAACTCACTCGACGCGTTCTTCGTCTGTAGCAAGGTGACGGGCCAGCCAGCGCAATAAAGTTTCCCTCTACTCTGCATTCGTCTAGAATACCACGCTCCTCACGATGTCCCATCACTAATAAAACTCGGTCGTGTTGATTGCTAGAGTGTGGCCCGAGCCATAGAGGAATCTGCGGATAGTAGCCTCTGGTATATTAACTAAGAAACCATGAACTAAAGTAGGTGTGAGTGGAGCCTGGGCGGTGGGCTTAGCCCTTCTATCAATGGATCCTCGGAGGGTGGCTACATAGGAAATATAGAACTCCCTCATGATTTCCTCGCCATAGGACCCTGGGCTATGGGCCATCTACTCACACATGTGTCTCTTGAAGAGCTCATGAATGGCAGGTGTGGTGTGCAAGTTGCATATGAGAACCCGACGCTCATCAGAGACTAAACGAGCCATCCTTTCCTTCTCAATTATCATTAGGGCATCCCTGTATATTTTCCACTGACCACTTACACACCACCAATTTGGCTCTGTAGCAACTAGAGCAGGCTTGGTGTTTGGTGGCACTGGAATGGCCCTCGCACTAGAAGCCTCATCAGACGAGGCAGTTCTACCATATGAACTGGAGCAGGATGCGGAGCCTGAGCTAGAGTCGGAAGTAGATGCGAACTCAAAGCTAGCTGATGAACCAATCGGTGTATCCTCCTCATCAGCCTAGGAGGCAGTGACCACGTCGAGAATCCCCTGCTAGGATTTATTCCGTGTAGTATGAGGTGTCGTAGGGGATGTCCTAGTAGTGGGTGGGACATATGTAGGGTCAGCCTCCGCATCATTATCTTCATCCCTCAGTCGAAAGGACGATGCCACTGATTTCTACTTGCCCTTTGCGGCCAAGGTCGGAGCTTTCTTGGGAGTCATGGTACCTTTGGAGGAGGAATTAGTACCAAAACAAACCAATAACACACTGGAATTTGGCCACAAAATTCTATGTGGCCTTCCTGATGCCTACACTCGACGTGCTAACTCACTCGACGCGCTCTTCGTCTGTAGCAAGGTGACGGGCCAGCCAGCGCAATAAAGTCTCCCTCTACTCTGCATTCCTCTAGAATACCCCGCTCCTCACGATGTCCCATCAATAATAAAACTCGGTCGTGTTGATTGCTAGAGTGTGGCCCGGGCCATAGAGGAATCTGCGGATAGTAGCCTCTGGTATATTAATTAAGAAACCATGAACTAAAGTAGGTGTGAGTTGAGCCTGGGCGGTGGGCTTAGCCCTTCTATCAATGGATCCTCGGAGGGTGGCTACATAGGAAATATAGAACTCCCTCATGATTTCCTCGCCATAGGACCCTGGGCTATGGGCCATCTACTCGCACAAGTGTCTCTTGAAGAGCTCATGAATGGCAGGTGTGGTGTGCAAGTTGCATATGAGAACCCGACACTCATCAGAGACTAAACGAGCCATCATTTCCTTCTCAATTGTCATCAGGGCATCCCTGTATATTTTCCACTGACCACTTACACACCACCAATTTGGCTCTGTAGCAACTAGAGCAGGCTTGGTGTTTGGTGGCACTGGAATGGCCCTCGCACTAGAAGCCTCATCAGACGAGGCAGTTCTACCATATGAACTGGAGCAGGATGCGGAGCCTGAGCTAGAGTCGGAAATAGATGCGAACTCAAAGCTAGCTGATGAACCAATCGGTGTATCCTTCTCATCAGCCTAGGAGGCAGTGACCACGTCGAGAATCCCCTGCTAGGATTTATTCCGTGTAGTATGAGGTGTCGTAGGGGATGTCCTAGTAGTGGGTGGGACATATGTAGGGTCAGCCTCCGCATCATTATCTTCATCCCTCAGTCGAAAGGACGGTGCCACTGATTTCGACTTGCCCTTTGCGGCCAAGGTCGGAGCTTTCTTGGGAGTCATGGTACCTTTGGAGGAGGAATTAGTACCAAAACAAACCAATAACACACTGGAAAAAAATTTAGACTAAAGAACGAACCAAAATAAAAACTAAAAAAAATTCATGTACCGTAGCATCAGTGGCCACCTACGGTCCGTGGGTCCCCTCCGTAGGTCAGAGGTCCTAAAAATTTAGGTCTCTGATGGGAACCACAGATGTGTAGAACGGTCCGTAGGATCGTTGTCCACCTCCGTGGTTCCACACTTAGTGGATTCTCCATGTGCAACAGATCCACGTACCCGACCTACGGTCCGTGGACGAGGTCTTGTGGGCATCTCTGTGCCATGTATCAGACATGCCTCATTTTTAGACCATTTTTTCATCATTTAAAACTTCAAACAATCAACCTAAGTCTAATCATGCATTTCAAAACAATTTATGATAGTTTGTCATCCCTAGGGTTCTGAATACTCGTTATTTAACATTTGTAGCATACAAAACTAGGAACCCTAAGTCGAAACTTGCAGTTAAACTAATTACCCTGAGCTATTTGATTGCAAAGATAGCACAATCACATTCTATCATCCCAAGGTCAAGACCCACTTTGTGACTTCATGTATTGAACGATGAATATTAAAATTCAGAGTTAAAGTGAAGTCATTTACCTTACAAGTATTGGAAGTTGGTGAATGTGTGATGACAATAAACTCCGTAGACCTTTTGCTAGCCTTTCGAAGCCGAACCCAGACAATGGAATCGCTGGGAAAATGGAGATGAGGATTTGGCAAAAGGGAAGAGTGATAAGTGAATTTGGGGAAGTGATTGAGGAGTTGTATGTGGGATTAGGGAGTTTAATGGAGTGATTTTTGGGAGAGGAAAGGGTTAAAAACGGTTGGGAGGGAGTTCTGAATGTGGGGGATCTACGGCCGCCGTTGATGGTACGTAGGTCACTCAACACTTAGAAAATTTTGAGGACTTACCTGGGAATCTACGGCCGCCATTGATGGTCCGTGGATTGAACCACAAACCATCGATGGGGTCCGTAGACCTCTGCAACAGACATTTTCTACAGATTTGGGTTTTTCATCCCTGCACATGTAGCAACCGTTAGGAATTTCTTTTTACATTTTCTGGACACTTTTTAGACACGGACTATATGCTATATCTAGCCAACACTAATACAAAAATAAAATGGCAATCTAAAGAATCACAGAAAATCAACTAAACAAAGAAAACTCCAAAATTGAAAAGAAAAACATATAGTTGGCTGGATTGTACATCTTGGGTTGCCTCCTAAGCAGCGCTTGATTTAACGTCGCAGCACGACGCAGGCCCCTTGATTACTCAGACTTCATCAAGGTAGTAGGCCTCGACCACTTCTTGCACACTCTCTTCTTTGCCCATGTAGACCTTGATCCTTTGCCCATTTACCTTGAACCTTGTTCTTGAGATCGACCGCTCCATGTGGGAACAATTGAGTGACTATGAATGGCCCGGTCCACTTGGACTTGAGCTTGCCAGGAAACAAGTGCAACCTAGAGTTGAATAGAAGCACCAGATCACCCACAGCAAATTCGCGTTTTTCAATATTTTGATCTTGATATTTCTTCATCTTCTCTTTGTACAAGGAAGAACTTTCATAAGCTCTTAGGCAAAACTCATCACGCTCATTCATGTCATTCACTTTATGATTCGATGTGGCACCCCAATCCAAATTCAACTTCTTTAGTGCCCACATAGCCTTATGCTCAAGCTCTACCAGCAAATGGCAAGACTTCCCATATACAAGTTGGTAGGGGGACATACCTATGGGAGTCTTGAATGCGGTGCGATAGGCCCATAGAGCATCATCAAGCCTCCTTGACCAATAGGTTCTATTAGCATTCACAATCTTAGCAAGAATCTACTTGATCTCTTTGTTGGACACTTCAACTTGCCTACTAGACCGTGGATGGTAAGGACTGGCTACATTGTGGCAGACACCATATTTCTCAAGTAGCGCCTTGAACAACTTATTATAGAAGTGAGAACCTCCATCACTAATAATCGCCCTAGGTGTACTAAATCTGGAGAAGATATTATTTTTCATGAATGCGGTGACACTTTTACCTTCATTGTTTAAAAGCACAATTGCTTCCACCCATTTCGACACACAGTCAACCGCAACAAGAATATACTTCATCCCATATGAACTCACAAATGGACCCATAAAATCAATGCCCCAACATCAAACAACTCAATCACCAATATCGGATTCATAGGAAGCTCTTGCCGCTTTGAAATTCCTCTTTCTCTTTGGCAACGATCACAAGACTTGGCGAAATCATGAGCATCTTGGTGGATGGTAGGCCAATAATACCCAGACTGCAAAATTTTATGCGCAGTCCGAATACCACTATGATGCCCACCAACAGGCTAAGAGTGACATGCCTATAGTATACTCATCATCTCAACCTTGGGCACATAACGACGAATAATCCTATCAGCACAAATATGGAACAAATAAGACTCATCCCAAAAGAACTTCTTCACATCATGCATAAACTTTTTCCTCTGGTGAAAAGACAAATCTGATGGGACCAGATTACTTGCTACGTAGTTAGCAAAGTCTCCGTACCAAGGAATCAGATCATGAGAAGCCGACAATACATGTTCATCTGGAAAAGCATCATTAATATCAGCCCCATCTCCTAGCTTGAGCATAGCTTCTTCCTCTAATCTGGACAAGTGAACGACAACATGATTTTCTGTCCCCTTTCTATCTTTCACCTCAAAATCGAACTCTTGTAGCAACAACACCCATCTGATCAACCTCGATTTTGCATCCTTCTTAGCCATCAAACACCTCAATGCAGAGTGGTCAGTATGCACTATGACCTTAGTACCAAGCAAGTAGGATCGAAATTTCTCGAATGTGAAAACCGCAGCAAGGAGTTCCTGTTCAGTCATTGTATAGTTCTTTTGAGCCATATTTAGAGCTTTGTTGGCATAGTAAATAGGATGAAGAATTTTCTCTCACCTTTGTCCCAAAACAACACCAAGCGCCACTCCACTTGCATCACACATTACCTCAAATGGTTGCCCCCAATCCGGTGAAATAATAATAGGTGTGAAAACTAGCTTTTCCTTCAACTCTCCAAATGCTCTCACAGAAGCCTCATCAAAATCAAACTTACACTCCTTTTCGAACATTTTGCACAATGGGTGTGCAATCTTGGAGAAATCCTTAATAAACCTCTTATAAAAGAATGTATGCCCAAGAAAACTTCTAACACCTTTAACAGAGATAGGTGGTGGAAGCTTTTCTATTACCTCAACTTTCACTCTATCAACCTCAATACCCTTCTCAGAAATCCGATGAACCATATCGATCCCCTCTTTCACCATGAAGTGGCACTTTTCCCAATTGAGCACAAGATTGCACTCTTCACACCATTTCAGTACCTCAGCCAAATGATCCAAACAACCATCAAATGAGTCACCTACCACAAAGAAATCATGCATAAATACCTCAATAGTGTCCTCCACCATATCAGAGAATAGCAACATCATGTAACGCTGGAAGGTCGCTGAGGCACTGCACAACCCAAATGGCATCTGTTTGAAGGCGAAAGTCCCATAAGGGCAAGTGAATGTGGTTTTCTCTTTGTCTTCCGGAGCTATGGAGATCTAATTGTAGCCTGAATAACCATCAAGAAAGCAATACCAACCCTTACTACCAAGGCGGTCCAACATCTGATCCATGAATGGCATAGGGAAGTGGCCCTTTTCTGTCCAAGCATTCAATTTTCGGTAGTCCATAAATACTCTCCATTTAGTCACGGGCCGCATCGGAACAAGCTCGTTTCTCGCATTAGGTACCACAGTCATCCCACCTATCTTGGGCACACACTGAACAGGACAAACTCAACTACTATCTGCAATGGGATAAATGACTCCAGCATCCAACCAGTTGATGATTTCCTTTTTCACTACCTCTTACATAGGCAGATTTAGTCTCCTTTGGTGGTCAATACTAGGCTTATGATCCAGCATGAGTTGGATTTTATGAGAACAAATTCCAGGAGAAATCCCAATAATATCTACAATAGTCCACCCAATAGCCCTCTTGAACCTCTTTAACACAGAAACCAAAGCCTCAACTTGTTCCGCATTCAAAGTGGCCGCATTGACGACCTGTACAGTATCATCTCTCCCCAAGAATGCATACCTAAAATGTGATGGTAGAGCCTTAAGCTCCAATTTTAGAGCCTCTTCAACAGACAGTTTTGCGGGTGGAGAGTCGTGATTCTCCATACCTAACTCAAATTTCTTCGATTTAGAACGGAATTTGAACCTATCAAGTGTGGTAACTAACTCATCATAGTCCACAATACTATCACCGTCAAAATTCATCATTACCGATGCAAGTGCATCAACACCCAACCGCTCTTCAATAGACACATCAGACCATTGACCCACAATATGATTCACCACGGACACTGACTTGAGATCACTTTCCAGCTTCACGGACCTACACATATTAAAAGTTACCTCTTCACTATTCAATCGGAATTTCATCTGCCCTTTCTCCATATCGACCAAGGCGCACCCAGTAGCAAGGAATGGTCTCCCTAGGATGATGGGGACCTCAAAATCAACCTCACAGTCAAGTATCACAAAATCCGCAGCAATAAAAAATGACTCCACTTTCACAAGCACATCTTGGAGAACACCAATGGGCCTCTTTATAGTTCTATCATCCATGAGTAATCGCATCACATTTGGTTTTGGAACCCCTAAACCCAACTTCTTGTAAATAGAGAATGGCATCAGATTAATGCTAGCACCCAAATAACCCAACGCCTTAGCAAAATGCAATAACCCGATGGTACATGGAATAGTGAAGGCTCCAGGATCCTCCTTCTTCTGCACAAGGGACCTTGTAGCAATAGCACTACAATGTTGCAACCTATCATCATATTCAAACTCACGGCCCTCTTCTTAGTCACCAAATCTTTCATAAACTTCTCATACCCAGGCATTTGCTCCAAAGCTTCTATCAACGGAACATTGATGGAAAGCTACTTCAACATAGTAATAAACCTACGGTATTTCCCTTCTTCATTCTTCTTTACCAACTTCTATGGGAATGGAGGTGGAGGTCTAGGCACGGGGACAACTTTTTGGTTTATCTCCGCTTCCTTCTCTGTAGCATTCTTGGACTCTCCAGTCGCCTCAATCGCATCATCATCTTTCTCCACTACAATTTCAACCTCAGACGGCATAGGTGGATCAATGGTCAGCTTACCCCCTCGAGTAGTGACTGCCATACAATGCCCATCATTCTTCGGGTTCTAGATGGTGTTGCTAGGAAGTGTACCAGGCTGATGTGGATTGACTGTAGTGGAGAACTGATTCATCCGCTGCTCAAGTTGCTTGATCGACACTGCATGGGCATCAACTTTTTGCCGATTCCAGACAAGTCGTTCACATCGCCTTCACATTCTCATCAGTAGAATCAAGCCTCTTTATCATCTTCTGCATCATATCCTCAATCTGTGACATACTACCCCCAGCTTCCCTATTGCCAGATTCCTAATTTTATGGAGGGATATAAGGCGTAACTCTATCGTTCCTATTGCCATAGTTGTTTCGGTTGTAGTTGTTGTGGCGATTATAGTTCACATCTCGGACATATTGACCCTCTTGATTGTAGTTACCATAGTTCCGACCTTGGTTTTCTTGACCTTGGCGCCAATTCTTCTAATTAGAACCTTGGGTGTTGGCTCGAAAACCCCCCATCTGATCATTTACCAAGTAGGCATCCTCATCATAGTAACATTCCTCCTCCGGTGGTGGAGGATTCCTAGTCAAGTAATTCACTGCATTTACCTTTTCTGGACCTCCGCTTACATGCTTCAATACCAACCGAAGTTATGTCTTTATCTATGCCATCTTCTCAAGAATGTCATTAGCAGATTGACTAGATACAGCTTGAACTACAAATGTGCTTCTTCTAATGTCAGACTTTTGAGTGCCCCATGCTTTATTGTTTCGAGAAATCTTCTCCAGTTTCTCAGCGATCTCCTTAAAAGTGCACTCACCATATGATCCTCCAGCGATAGTATCAAGCACAGCCTTACCGTTATCATCTTGACCTCTATAGAAATACTCCTTTAGTGACTCATCATCAATGCGGTTGTTTGGAACACTTCTAATGAATGTGGTGAACCTGTCCCATGAACTACTCATAGACTCTCCAGGTAGTGCCAAGAAGTTATTGAGTTTATCTTTGTGGTTCAGCTTTTTTGAAAACGGAAAGTACTTGGCCATGAACACCTTGTGGAATTGATCCTATGTAAGAATGGAGTTGTACGGGAGCTCAGAAAACCATGCAGCAGCATCTCCGGTCAATGATAGAGGGAAGACTCTCAACCATATGACGTTCATATCCAACTCCGGTCTCCCTACACAACTCTTACAAACACTCCTCAACTTGGCCATGTGCCCATGCGGATCTTCTGAAGCCATACCAGAAAACAAACCCCTCGTTGTAAGCATCTGCATCAAACTTCTAGTCACCAAGAATGTATGCCCCGGAGGTAGTGGAGGGAGAACAATGGGTCCTTCAGATTCAACAGTATTAAAATCGACCCTATAGTTACATTGCAACCTTGGTTCTGGCGGAATTTGCACCCTCAATTCATCTCCAAGTAGATTATCACCCTAAACCTGAGCATTCTCATTGACAACCCCAGGAGGCTGCAACTTAACTCCGTCACCTAGATTCCCACCGATTAGGTTGACTTGGACCCCTTGATTATTCATTCTTCTCAAAGTTCTTCTTAACTCTAGATCGTATGGGATCAATGGTTCGCCTCGACTTCGTGTACTTAGCAAACACTAGAGTAGAAACCTGTAGAAAAAAACAAACAATAAAAGTAAAATTAGGAAATAATTGACTAAAGTTCAATAATGTAGTTAAACTTAATCTAAAAGCCTTATTCCCCGCCAACGGCGCCAAAATTTGATACGCTCAAATTACACTTCCCAAAAGAAGTATATGCGATCGTTGTCAAATAAAGAACCCAACTTGTAGGTTGAGGTCGATCCCATGAGGAATATGGTTTAGACATAAACTTAACTCACTATTATATCCATTTAGTCAACGTATTTCCGAGACAAGTAAGTAAGGGGAGGGGGGGTTGTGTAACAAATAACTGATTGTAGTCAAGTAACAAGTGAGCAAGATTCAAACTTTGTTGTTATCAATGAGAGAGAGAGAAACTAGGGTGTATGCGTTCTCCATAATCTCTTCATGCGGTAATCCTAATAATAGTAATCCTTTCCTAGTGTATCACATCCAAAGTGGTAAGTTATGTATTCCTAAGTGCTTGGTCTGCCAAATAGGAAGTTTCAACCCGCACCTTGGTCCGGCTACGTGTGTATAATTTACTAACCCTTACATTTAAATCAAATTAGACATCACGTCAATGTATGGCTTACTTTTCACCCTCGCACCAATTGATATTAGACTATCAGATAGTATCACACTAAATCTCTGTTGATAATTCTTTTCTTATTAACTACCTAGGTCCGGCAAGTAGCAACAATGTGAGTTCTAATGTGTGCACTCTTTAAAAGTCTTCTAAATGAAAGAATTACCAATACATGCATCAACACTAGTCAAGAATTACTTAGTTATTATTCATACGTTGTTAATTGCTCATGGTTCCCACAACCCTAGTTGTGGATTTAGTTAATTATGCTTGTAACAACAAAATTCATAATTGTAGAAGAAGAATTCATGAACTTACGTATTGAGTAGAAGAAACCCATAATCTCCAATTGAAATTCAAAGAAAAAATCTTATAAGCTGAATTTAGGAAATCAAATTGCCAAAAGTTTGCAAGTTAATTCCCAAGAAAATACCAAGAACTAAAGTAATACTATGGTGTCTAATCCCCAAAAACGAGGTTTACATGCCCTATTTATAGAAAAACATGTCCTAAAAAAAGGAAATGAAATAAGGAAATAAACTTTTCTAGACGCAGCTTCAATCGACGATACTGATCTACGGACCGTGGAATGACCTACAATCCGTAGGTCCCTTCCGTGGCTTAAGACTTACACAATTTCTTAGAAGTTTGGAACCTTCAAATCCTAGTTGCAATTGAAGGACATGCAGTATGGACCGTGGGTCGATCCACTGTCCTTGGGTCCTTTTCCGTGGCTTCACACTTAGAACTTTTCATCTGGTACTGGAACTTCAACTCTCAGTGATCATTGATGGACGAGCAGGACGGACCGTAGGTCGCCTCCATCGTTCCACACTTAGTCAGAGTTCCTAGATGAGCAATCCACGTCTACCCACTGATGGACCGTGACTGGACCTATGATTCGTAGGTCACTTCTGTTGGTGGCCAATTCTGCAGAATTTCAGTTGTATCTCTCTCGGCCTCGTCCAAGCCTATTCCTACAAATTTAGCACAAAAAACATTAGTTCTAATACAAAATGTCCCTAGACACACACAACTCTTAAGTGAAATGTATTAAAACTGTCGTAAACTCAAGGTATATCAGGAAGTTTGGTAGCCTTATCCTTATCCTTGGACGCAGCTGCATCCTCATTCATTGTTATTCCCTTGGCCCTCTTGCGGGGCAGAATGTCCCTACCTGCGACTTTAGGTCTAGCCATATTTGCAAAACATCATGGAAAGTTAAAAACAATTCAAGTAAAATTGCAGAAAAATAGTTGCAAATAGACTCGCCGATCAGTTCAGCGAGTTGCCGAATCACTTTGGTGAGCTAGATCGGGCTCGCCGAAAGGATTGGCTCAAAAATTTCCAAAAATTTGGCATGTCGACGATGGGATGGGCCTTTTGGCGAGCAAGGACTAGCCCACCGAAAGTTACAGGGCCTTTTTAGGGGTTAGGGCGATTAGGAAGGACTTTCGACGAGTCGCCGAGCACACTCGGCGAACTCAGGCTTCTCGCCGAAAGTTACAGAACCTAACTCAAGATTAAGCATGAAATTAAAGGCAATAAGGGGAACTTTGGCGAACCGCCGAGTGGTTCGGCGAGCTCAACCCAGCTCGCCAAACGGCTCAACATGCCTACTCTCAACCCCAACTTCCAATTTCAACCCCGCAGCCCCTGAAAAGAAAATCAAAACATGCACTCCTACAATAAGACTATGACCCATTACACCCATGCCACTGGGATACTCGGATTTCTCCCGGTTTGGCCAAATTTAGCCATTGACGACTTTTGCCTTTAAGAATGATGTCAACTGATCCATCATTGGGTAAAATACGTCATTTGGCACAAATGCAGGTTACTTAGACTTCACCCGACTAGACCCAACAACATGCAAGCACAACCCCACAATTTTAATCACTTTTAAGCCACAGAATACTCGGGAGTTATACAACAAAGGCATTATGGGTAAGATATTCGAATGAAAATAGTCATATATGCATACAATCACTATCAGAGAGGCCTAGCACACATCACTAAGATAAAAATCATTGCATAAGAGTAAAATTTCTAAAAGAAGATTTGGGGTTCGGAAAACTAACTGTAGAACCCGAATACGAGAAGTTGTAAAGCTAGGCGGCAAATAATCCAACTCTAAACACACAAATGACGAATAATACGAGATAAAAAATGCAAAATAAGGAAAAAATTATGCGGGTGTGAGTTTAGGAAGTTTAAAAGTGAGGAAAAGTGAAAGAGTTTGAAAGTTTAAACCTTTGGCCTTTAAAAATAGTCCAGTTCTCGCCCGTTCGGCGACGTAACTTTTGCTCGCCAACCCACTCGGCGACACGCCAAGTAGGCACTTACCTCGCTGAGTTTTACAGGACCTCCAATTAATGTGGGGTCCAAACGGCGGACAAAGTCGTGATGGCCAACCTGGTCGGTGATTCGCTAATATGCTCCTGGGCTCACTGAGTTTTACAAATTCCAATTTAAAAATGTCTTGAGTCCAATGGCGGCCCAAGTTGGGCTGGCCGGCCTCTTCAGCTAGTCGCCGACTGGACTTTTAGCTCGCCAACTTGTACTTTTCAAACACACTCTACACTTCAACCTGCAAAATCAACGCATGATTATTTCTAAAACAAAAATAAAGCGATAAACACTTGGGTTGCCTCCCAAGAAGCACCTTAGTTAAGATTGTGGCACGACACAAGTCTCTACTGAAATTCCATTTGTGGGGTTTGCCTCATTTTCAGAAGGCAACCCTTCTTCTGGCTCTGGGTAGAGACAAGACAGCACTTGGTCCATTTGGGACTCTAGTAGCTAAATGAACATGGAATGAGAGATTGTCATCTGATTCAGCATTAAGCCATTCTCTCTTATATCCTTCAGCACTCTGTCGTGCTCTTCGACTTTGTGTAGAATGAGTGAGAGGACCTCTTCAATTTGCCCACCATCTTTCTTCTTTGTCCTTCGACGCTCGTGAGGGGGATGTACATGTCCTTCTTTTTGGACACTACCTCCAATTCCATGACTTTCTTGGCCAAGACATACAGCTATCAATAATGTGGCCAATTCTTGGTCTTTTTGTGTCTCCTTGTTGGTCTTGGACATGGGATCAAGGAGTTGGGCTGCTATTGCATAAGGTAATCGGATGAGACCACCTAGAGAAATTTGATCAGCCATTATTCTATTTTTGGGGCCAAGACCCCTGTAGAAGTATTACAGAAGCATCTTATCTGGAATTCCTTGAGTTGGGAACTGTTGCAATAGGGCCTTGAATCTTTGCCATAACTCATAAATTGACTCACCCTCCAATTGTCTGAAACTTAGGATGTTATCCCTAAGAATCATCACCCTCAAAGAAGAGAGGTCCAATGTTTTACCGTTGCTACAAGACCTGCTCCTTTATTCTGTGCTAAACAAGCAACACGAAAACCAAACCTGAAAATAAGTAGATTCATCTATAACTAAAAAGAGCAAAATTCAACTTAACTAAAGAATCTTAACCAACACCACTCCCAGGCAGCAGCGCCATTTGATTAATAATGTTTCAAAGATACTTCATCCAATTCTAAGCATCAACGATCGTTAATCAGTAGAATAACCCAACTAAATGAGTTGGGGTCGAATTCCACAAGGAGTGGTACATGTTTGAGATTCAATAGCAAAGTACGAATATGTTCAAGTCAATCATAGGAATACACATTATGGAAGGAAAACCGCACTCAAATTAGGGGGTGACACGAGTGTCAAATAACAGGGGATTTTGGTTGTAACTATCAGCTACAACAATAGCAAAAAAGAAGAAATAAACAATACTGAGACGGGTTCTTGGGATGTGATTTGATTATAGTCTAACAAAGACAAATTGGTAATTGCAAATGTTAGTAAATAGTTGTAAATCAGTGAATAAGCTAGACTTTAGTGGGGATAAACTTTCTCTCGAACAATTTACCCCGAATCAAGTTGGTTTCTCGAACACCAACAAGCAAGCAATTAAGAACAACCTACGCTATAGTCCATTCACTCTCTCGAGCTGAATGTGTGGAAACAGATTTAAGATCCACTCTCTCGAGCTGAACCCATGACAACCCAATACCCACAGACCATCAATTCAGTAATCTTGGTTTTAAACCCTCTCTCTCGAGCAAGCCAGAAACACGAAGATAGAACTGTATTTGCATCTACAATCATTTAATTTTAACCACAATTACTGATTGAAATCACTTCTAAACAATATTTAAACTATCTATTAGCAATACTCATGAGCTAAATCAGCCCATAATCACATCCCAAGAATTGGGGTTTTAGCTAGACATCATAAAAAGATAGAAATCGTTACCAAATTGTGTTTCCATCAACTGGGTAAGATTAATTTCATCTTTACAAAGGTTCAAATTGAAGAATCTCAAAGACCCACTTCCAATTTCTCAAAAATGGAAAACTTCAATTCTTCAAAGCTAAAGAAAACTTAGTCTCAAAACTCAAAAATTACTCTATTAAATGTTCAGAATAAAAGTTGATTGACAAAAGATACTAAACATAATATTTGAAAAAGTATTTATAGTCGCCAAAAATATGTTGTGAAGGTCCATTCAGCACAGTAAGTTGGGATCACCGATCAACTCGGCGATTCGCCCTTTGGTCAGTTCCATCGCTTTTTTGCTTTGGCCTTCAGCATCCTCAAGTTCTGTAACTTTGGGCGATCCAACACTGCATCACGGAACCACTCAGCGACACGCTGACTGCTCCTTTCTTTTGCCAACTTGATTTTGTCCTTCAGGGCTTGGCACACTGGAACTTTAGGCGGTCAAGAGGCCATTAGGCAACTCGCCAAGAGGACTCCGCGATCACCAGGCCTTCATTTCTTCATTCTTTCATCTCGCTTGGTTCCTTTTTACAAATTAGTGTCCATGCTTTGTTCCTCATGCCCAATACCTGGAAATCTGAGGTTTGACATCATTTATTAGCACAAAACAAGTATTTGAGGACACATAATCTATCCAAATAAAGCCTTAAATGAGTCCAAATTGTGGACTCATCACAACCCCTGGAAACAGTTCAGCCATCGCTGAAATTCTCCATGATTTGAACTCCCTCTCAGGCCAAAAGGTTAACCTCATAAAGTCCAAAGTGTTCTTCTCTAGAAACTGTCCCAACGTTGCAACCCAGTGTTCCAATCT
The DNA here is from genome assembly GCA_036250405.1 of Solanum raphanifolium. Lineage (NCBI taxonomy): Eukaryota > Viridiplantae > Streptophyta > Magnoliopsida > Solanales > Solanaceae > Solanum > Solanum raphanifolium. The sequence goes on from JAJOOE010006019.1 coordinate 36,254, forward strand.
CCTCAGGATTGAGAGTTACGAATCCTTTGGGAAATATCTTGGATTTCTCATTTTCCATAAAAGACCCACCAACGCCGACTTCTAATTCATCATTGACAATATGAGGAAAAAGCAGGTTGGTTGGAAGGCCAAAACCCTCAACATGAAAGGCAGGACTGTCCTAGCTAAGGCTACCCTCAGTAGCATCCCCTCTCATGTAATGCAATATATTACGTGTCGAGAACCTAGGGAAATATCCAAAAAGGATGGATAGATTGTGCTAAAGCTGCTAGATGGGTGGTACATAAGGGTGACAAGGTGAATTTTTTGGGGGACACTTGGATACCTCACTTAAACACCATTTAATAGAACATCGAAGGCTCTATCTTGAAAGAAGAAGAGACCCTTAGGGTCAAGGATGTCCACCTTAATGCCCAATGGGACCTAGGAAGGCTATCCCTTAAATTACCAACGAGGCTGGAACACATCATCAAGGGAATCTCCCTCCTCAACATTGGGAACAAAGAAGACACTCTCATTTGGGGCCTAACCAACAATGGGCTCTTCTCCACAAGCTCTGCATATAATCACATCTATGAGAGCATCCCCAAGAACCAACCTATTAACACTAGCAAAGATTTTTTAGGAATCTGGAAAGCCAAAACCCCTAATTAAATCAAAACCTTCCTTTGGATTTTATGCCATGGTCGAACACCCACCAATCACCACCTCTACAGCAGGAGCTTGCCCATAAACCCCAAGTTCACCTTCTGCGTCTTCCATATGGAAGATATAAACCACATCTTCTTCCACTGCTACCACTCTCTAGAATACCCTCATAAACAATAGTCTAGACCCCATAAATGCTGACATGAACAACGTCAACATAGATAATTGGCCCGGACTTTGGCACAACACCAAAAGAATTAGGTTCAATAACTGGTTCGACTGGGGTACCTTGATCCCCTTCTGCCTCTGGAACATCTAGCTGATTAGAAATAACAACACCTTCACTAACAAAAGGACTATATCACCCACCACCACATCGTTTCCCAAGCTCTGGAATGCCACTTCCTTATATCACAAACCCCAACCCCTAACATCCAAAAAGTAACCATCCAAGTTAAGTGGGATCCTCCGGATACTAGAAGCTTTAAGTTGAACACTGATGGAGCAGTATCCAAGAATCCAGGGGTAGGGGGATTGGGAGGAGTTTTCATAAACGAGACATGACAATGGGTACTTGGCTTCCATGAGCTGACACCTCATACAAACCTAATTGGTGTCGAACTCTCTGTGCTTCGAAGGGGACTCCTTTTAGTTGTTGAGCATAACATCACACCCTTTGAGATCAATATCGAATCAACATAAATCATTACAATGCTAAATCATACTAATCTGATCTTTGATAATATTTTTGTTGCGTGCAGGCACTTAATGACCAGGCTGGTGATAAGAAGGCTATCCCACGTATATAGGGAAGAAAACAAGGTTGCTGATGCGTTGGCCAAAGAAGGGATGAAGAAACAAGTTTTTGAAAATGTAGAAATTTTGTTAGTTCCTCCGATGTTTGTGCAAAAAATGATGGAAGCAGACACCCTAGGAACTATGTACATTAGGTGTTTAAATCCTACTTTTGGAATTTTCTATGGCCGGAATGTGGCCCAAACTACTACTATTACTACTAATGTGCAGCCCGCCACAGCAGAAGCACAAAACTCTGTTGGCCTAAACCTTAATTAATTAATATAAGCAACTCCCTTCTGACCAAAAAAAAGAGTATGTATACTCAATAGGAAGCATACATAGATTGAGTCTAAATCAACAATTATATATATTGTAAAAAGAATGTTAAACAACCTACAAAATCAACAAAACAATTCACTAACCCACTAAAATAGTACAAACAACTAACCAAAATCATATGTTATGTAAAAGTGAAACACATGTCAAATATATCATCAATAAGAACTAAGGTGATATAACATAATAATATGCAATACAATGACAAATGATCCTATTGGTATAGAACCTCTCCATCATGGAATGTTGTGAGAAGGGTCCCTTTGAGTGCCCACAAGGCTCATATACCTACCCAAAACCATTTTTAATTAGCCTATTATTTATCCTCACTATCATCAATATCCAATCCTTCGACCACTTTCCATTTGATATAAATATCCTCAAGTCGTTATTTCCATAGTACCAAGCCAATAATTCTTGAGAAAGCAAATGTATGCATGATCGCAATAATAAAGAAAATTTCAATTAGAAACTATCAGCCTTCTCAAATAATAAATTACTTTCAAAATAGTGTCCTTAGACACCATTTCATCAACTAAGCGGATTTCTTTCAATACAATACCCATTGAAAAATAACTCATCAAAGTATGGTATAATAAACAAAAAAAAGGTAATATTCGACAAGTACACATTTTGGTCATATAGCATCAATCATCTAAGTCCCAAATCAAAAGATACAATGACAGTTCATCTCTACAAATACTTTAATCCCGTCATTTATCCCACTTCATAAATTGTTTTATACAATATGTTATAACTCAGGCCAAGTCAGAAGTCGAGTAAACGGGCTATGAATCCTCACTCAATCACCTTCTCCTTGAATATTCCTTTAAAAGCTCTAGATCTATCAAAATCATGTGATACATGAGTAGATATGTCGAACTACACTCATATTAGTATATAAAAGTGCATAAAATATTAGGTCTAAAAGTCAATCTCAAACTCTTGAGGTCGAAAATGGAATTTTCTTTCAAAATAATTTTACCCCTAAGGTGAGGAATTCCAATTTGAAATCTTGTTAACATTAACGGAGATTGAATTTACTCTCAAATCAGCTAAACGGGATTTCTTAATTTTATGTTTAAAATTTCATATTCAATAATCAATACAAAACATTGTTTAAACAATGAAATAAGAATAAATCAATAGGTATATACCACGTAGGAATTTAATATCTTACTCCCATGATAAAATCTCTGAATAACATAAAAAAACTCCCCAATCTAAGCTCAAAAATCTGAAATAAGAGGTCTAAGTTCGATTCGGAGATTTAATTTTGTCTGAATCTTACATGTTCTTCAAAACACAACAAGCCATCATAAATGTGAGCCGAAAACCAATCCGGATCCCCGCGAATGCAATGTCCATATACAACTTGATTTGGATATCGTCTTCTCGAGCATGAATTCTATCCTCGCCAATGTGACGGCCAATGAAATCCTTCTCCAAAAACTTGACCAAGGCTTAATGAATGAAAAGAAGGAACTAGTGTGCACCAAAATTCAGTTGACAGCAGTTTAAACCTCATGAATATCTTGGATTTAACAATAGATATTCATTCGGAACCTCATGAATACAAATTGATAGTGTAAACTATCAGAAAAAACATTTCGAACTTATTAGAATTATCTAATCACCATTTTGAGGTCATCTTGACTAAACGTTGATTGTGGTCAACTGCAATCTAAAAGTAACTAAAACTTCCCCCCAGAGGTTTAAAACGCCCTTGAATGACTTGGGAACCGTGCCAACCCTCCAAATATGTCATAAATCACCCTCTACACCTAGTAAAATTGTCAAAACTCAAATTCGGCCCCTCTAACCCCAAATGTTGGTTTTGCTAAAACTTCTGAAACCGTAGAGCTCCCCCGTAACGCATCTAATCACTTCAAGAATCGTTCCTCCCCTCCTAGAAAGTCTCAAACGGATAACAGAACTTATGGGTAGGGTCAAATAGGGGAAAAGAGGGAGGAGTCACAAAACGACCTTGAGAGTCGTCGTTACAGCTAGATTAAAAAATAACAGGAATTAAGGACGAAAAAATTTGTAGTCATACAAAAAAACTTGTCCTTAATCATTTTTAGTGACAGATTAAAGATAAATTATTATTTTTTTAAATTGTTAGCTATGATCTATTTAGCAATGGATTAGTGGTGATGTTTGTAGCTAATTCAAAATATTTTTATAACGCTGGCGAGGAAGAGGCAAGTTTGTTATTGTTGCACCAGTGAGGATTCTGTCGCAGTTGACATGAATCTTATGGAAGTGAAAAATATATCTTTGGATCACCATGAAGGAATTTTATTGTTTTTTTACATGTTTTAAACTGTAGTTGTTTTATTGTAATTTTAAGTAGTAGAGTGAGTGTTGTATCGTACGTATTATCTTACTTAGGCAGCGAATATAAATAGCAGATCAAGAAACCGTGTGCGTCATAAAGTTTGATGAATTTAGAATTTATGTTTTGAGTTTACTTTCAATTTAATTTGTAATAGTTGTCAGCTGCTACGCGTAAATTCTCGCAATAAATGCAATGCAGCCGTATACCTCATTATAAATACCATTGATACAAAAAAATAAAATTTTACATTAAATAAATGTATATATTAACAAAGAGTGCTAATAAATCTTTTATCAAAAAAAACAAGTGCTAAATCTTTAGCACTTAATTGTTACTAGATTTTAAGTACATTTACAAAGAGTGTTAATTGAATCTAAAAATACATATTTAGCGGCAATTAAGCGCTATTGATGGTTAATACAAATCCAATATAATTCCCCGGACCCAACTACTACATTATATTGTGTACGTAGCTATAACTTGTTTAAGAATTGTTATATATATATATATATGTGTGTGTGTGTGTGAATCGATCTCCTCACTCCTGACCAACTAGTGGATCATTATTATTGATGTAAATGGAAGATGCCATGAAGCCTGTTCAAACAAGCATTTTTAAGAGATCAGTCAAATTAGGCAGAGGTAGTGGAGGAAGCATGAGATACCGTGGTGTTCGTCGTCGTCCTTGGGGCCGATATGCAGCGGAGATTAGAGACCCTCAGACCAAAGAAAGGAAGTGGCTAGGCACTTTTGACACAGCTGAGGAAGCAGCTTGTGCCTATGATTGTGCGGCTAGAAGTATGCGTGGTGTTAAAGCAAGAACTAATTTTCTTGACCCTCCTCTTACTCATGATTTTCTAAATGTCTACACTTGTACCAAAACACATAATCAGTTTTCCCTTGAGTCAAGTCTACCAAAATCATCGAATATGTTTGTATTTCATGAAATTGATGTCAACATATCGTCCAAGTCTTCAAACATTAATAATTTGAACAATAACCCTTGTGACGAACAACTACTTCCTCTCACGGGTTATCATGAGATATCAACTACTGTCGATTCGGGCATGGAATATTTCTTTCCCATTTTGCCTTGTGATAATTCTGGCTTTCTGGAACAGGCCTTAAATGGATTCTTCCCAAAGCCATTGCAAGAAAACAAGAGCAATGTTGGTCATGACATCAAACTTTCTAATTGCCCGGAGGATTTACTTAATTCTACTTCTGAATCATCATCCGAGCCAATTCATCAACAAATCTCTGGACCCATGACTTTTCATTACTCGGACCTTCTAAATATTTTAGCAGCCAACATAAAAATTCGTCAACAATATTGCTTTAATTAATTACATCTATATATGAATATGTCCCTCCTTGTAATTAATTATTCCTCTTAGTGAACTACTCTGCTATGATTTTCCTCTGGATGTTCCAATCTCAAATCTGATAAAGTATGTTAATGCTTTTGTTTTCATGTCTACCAAATATACTTTTCTTTATTCCTTTTTTACCATCAAACATTTACTTTTTTCTAACTAAACCTCTTTAGTAGGATTCAGAAATGAGATTAATGATGACCATTTAATTACTTTGTTACGGCATTTTCATTCACAATTTCTTAATCACCAAAGTAACCTCTAATTTTATAGACTTCAAAAAAGTTATTATATACTCCTCAAATCTGTTATATTTTCTATTTTAAGTAAAAGCTAATAGAATGTGCCAGGTTGTAAAACAAATATACTTATTTAGTAGCCGTTTGGAAATATTTTTATTCAAATTAAAAAAGAAATATTATTTTTTGAAGCTCAACTAGCATTTGTGACGGAACGAATTCAGTATGGGGTAATGGACATCCCCTTTCCAGTCTAAGATAAGGGGGAAATACCTCATTTCTTTGATCAAATCAATTTGGTATTTTCTATTAAAAGAAAAATAGTATAAGTGAATGTTTTTTGTATTTGGACATTAATTTCCCTTGAAAAATTAGGTCAATTGAACAATTATGTTAATTTGAAAAATAAAAAATACCTCAAAAATTTAATTAATTTGAAACGGAGGGAGTATTGTCTAGAACGTAATAAAGTGACTCATTTACTATTTACATGTTGTTTCACGTAATTTGATATATTCTAAAAAGAAGATGAAAGATAAACATATCAAAGAAATAAAAGGAACAACTTAATGAAACAATTAATTTTTGCATTTTAATTTTCAAAGGACATTCAAAAATCATAAATGACAAGTAATAGATAATGGTTAATTAGGTTAGGGTAATGAAAAAAAGGTTTCAAGGGGTCGCATACTAGTGGACCATCTTTGATTATATTACACCAAAAATTAAACGACTACGAGTAGTTATAAAATTTGTGTTATAATCAAAAGGAAAAACGTGGCATAATTAGAATCGAAGAATATAAGAATAGGTTGACCATATCTAGCTATATCTATATGAATTGTGATTATGAAAAGGAAAAAAACGTGTTAGGATTTTTTGGTGATTTTCTTATCATATTTTAATTTTATTTTTTCTCTTGAAATAAAATCAAAGAATTATCATAATTGTTTTTACTTTTTTACTGAAAGGAAAATCTATTTTTTATATATTTTGTTATTCTTTTCTTAACGAAAAAAGTCTACAACTCTATAAATTGAATACACAACATCTTATACCAAAAATACAATAGCATCCATAATCAGTTATTTAAAGAGTTTTGTTTATGCCAAGATTTTCTTTTAATATTTTCTTTTATATTGCTTTTAAATATGTAAGCCAATTGATCAAATCATATAATAATGGTATGTTTGTTTTGGTATAGTTTTGTGTCATCAAATTTATCACATTATTTGCAATTAGAACTTCCACATGACGCTCTGATTCTATGGAACCCAACAAAACATGGTCTTCTTACGTCTTAGCATGAAATAATATATTGTATTTAGGGTAAAGGGTCTGAAAAATACTCCAATTTTAGTCGAAATTGTTGTTACGATACCAAACTTTGAAAAGGAACTTTTACCCCACTGTACAATTCATTCGTGTATTTTAAAGGTATATATGTGCCTACGTGGACATCATAAATATTGCATCATTTTAAATAGTAATGTGTCTACGTGGGCACATGTAACAACTCGGAAAATGATAGGTTGAACTAGAGCCTTGACGTTTGAGTTAATGTGACTTTAGGTTGATGTCTAGGCTATTTTAGAACCTAAGTTGGGCAAGGTGGAAGCCTAGGGTGCAAGCAAGGACCTAGGCTAGCAAGTTAGGGTGAAAGAAGCCTTGTTCCTTTAGGGGCTGTTTGGTGATGGGGCTGTTCATCGCCCAAAGGGTTGGACGAGTCGCCCTTGTGCCTTGTGATCGCCTAGTGGCTGCCCCATTTTAGCCAAGACGCTGGACCAAAGGGCGGGTTAGGTGCAAACTCGCCAACCAGCTTGGCGTGTCGCCCTTTTCCCCTCTAGTCCGCCAAGTGGACTGCCCAAATTAGTGAGCTCACTGGAACAAAGGGCGAGCCAAGGGTGCACTTGGCAAGTCTCCTAGTGCACTTGGCGAGCCCAAGTGTCCAAAGCGCGAGCTAAGACGAGAACGGTGAGAATTTTTAAGTAGTAACTTGTAGGGTCCTTAGTCCTTTTCCGAAGTTAAGTCCCTATTATTCTATTCCTTTCCTAGCAACTATATAAACCTTTTAAGACCTTTTTAGACTTGAATTCTCACATTTAAGTCACTCCATATAGAATCAAAAAGAAACCCACCTCCTCTCAAATATTTCTCTCTCTAGAAGTTCCCAAAGAAGAAAAAGAAGAAGTAGGAGCTAGGGTTTTGGATTCAAAGCGTTTCTTCATCAAATTTCTTGGGAATCTTAGTAAAAGTATGGTGATCCTTCATCTAGGGTTAGCTTTAACCCTAGAATCAATTTCAAAGAAATTTTCAAAGTTTTCAAGTTGATGAAAAACCTAGGGTTTTACTCAATCTCATGGGTTCTCTCTTCAAACGATTTCAAATGGTTACTATTGTCATATATTGATTGTATTGGTGTTTAATTGATGATTTATGATAAAAATACTCTATGAACCCATGATTCCTTTCAATTCCTAAAATGTGTCTTTATGAAGTGGGTTTGTTGATTATGAAAGCTTATGATCGAAATATGTCTAAATTGCTTTGGGTTATTGAATTGTATCATTATCTATGCCTTAATTATGGTAAATTGTTGGTGTGTTGATGATATGAGATTCATGGCCTTTGAAGGATAACCTAATTACATGTTCAATTAGAATTGTGTTGGAGGTGTTGATCCACTTGAAAGTTGGAGGTGTTTAATTACTATGTATGATTATGATGTGAAGGATATGCATGTGATTTCAATGATAGAATGATGAGCATGTATAGAAGGTAGTTGTGTTGTCATTGGTAGTATATCCTCAATTGACACTCATGAATGATGAATGATGAATGATGGAATGTGAAGGGTTTCTCCTATATATTGTATTTGTTGAATCGATAGGCCTGTGGCATTCCTTTCATAAACAACCAATGAATGTGTCTTCACTTAATGAACATGAATCGGTAAACCTAGTGTTGCTAACTATTGCTTGATGAGTCTTTGACCTATTCTAATGTTGAGTGTTAGGATCGGTAAGCTAGTGGCACCCTTCCATAAATGAATGAATGATAAACCTTGAATCGGTAGACCCAAATGATGGTACCCCTTTCATGTGTGAAATGATGACCCTTGTATCGGTAGACCCAATAAAGATGGAAGCCTTCTTGGGAATACCCTTAATGTACCTTGAATCGGTAGACCTAGTGATGGTGGCCCTTTCTTGTGTAATATACTTTGGGTTGGTAGACCTAGTGTTGGTAGCCCTCTCAAGTACAACAATGTTAATGTGAATGAACCACTCTATGGGAATGGAGGCTAAGCACCGAGTGGATATGGTAAGATGGAATCTCTCCCAATGTCAGGCTAGGGTTCCAATGAACATCTTCCTATCCCATAACTATGTGCCACATAGGATATATATTAGCCAGTGGTTTTCTTACCAAAGCTAAGATATTACCTAGTTCTACCTTAGGCAAGTAGAACACATTTCTTCGGTGTGGGGTCATATGACACCGGATTCCTTGTCTTAGCTCTCAAGGTCTATGTCGGTTAATGCTTATTCCCATCATGTGAGATGTGCATTATGGCTACTTGAGAGGTTATATGAAATGTAGGTGGTAGTATGGGATGCCATCTATACATTGCACGAGTAGGCTTTGATAGGGTCATAGTGAGTTCTCTAAGTCTTAATGACTAATGTATGAAACTCCTCTAAATGAAGTAATTGAAGAATGTTGGCTCTTAAATGTTAAATGTGATATGCATGCTATACTTGGGTTATATTATGAGTTATATTTCCTTGTCATGCCTTATGAAATGTTATGTCTCTTATGCATGGATATGGTGAAAAGGTGAAAAGGAAGGAATGGTGTCACGACCCGAGAGCATACTGGACTCTGAAGGACTCTTATACAAGCCTCATAGGTCATTTATTGCATAAAATACTTGAAAACAGAGAGGAATTAAAAACTTTCTTTACAATCGAAAACATTTTCATTAAAAAGCAAGCGGAAGACTTTCTAGACTTTGTACGTTATGTCTCAAACCATCTAATACTTTGAATACAACATGGGGACTTAGCCCATACAAAAGTTTAAACAATACTAAAGACATAAAGGGAACACAATGGGTTTTGTCCTCGAAACTATGAGGACTCACCAAGTCTTCATCTTCAAGCACCTTAGAAACCTACTCCTCAAGCATAGAACACCAACATCTCCAAACCCTACACTTTAGTAAGAGAAGGGGAAGAATGGGGTTAGCACAATTAAGTACTAAGCATGATGAACATGCAAAAACATGCTTAAAAAGGGACATTTGATTTGAAAGTCATGCTTTTATGCCATTTTGGTAAAACTTCATGAAATACAAGTATAAGAGACATGATATTCAATCATAACTAACATACAAGTCATTATTCACTTTAGAACATAATCAACATAAAACCATTACCTTCACATTAGCCTTCACCTCAAGCTATACCTTGTGCAATGTATGGGTAGCGTCCCATACCACCACCCACACTAAGGTATCACCTTAAGGTCACCAAACTTTCCACCTTTACACAATAAAGCATATAAGAGGCATAAGCATTACATAAGTAACATCATCACATTAAAACCAACATCTAAGACAACTCTAAGTCATACCTGTGCAATGTGCAAATAGCATCCCATACTACTACTCACACTAAATACTCCTTTGAAGTCACCATAGACAAGGCACATTCATACTCAACAAGTCATAACAAGGAAGTACCCATATATACAATCCAAGTATAGCATCCATCTTCACATTAAAAATATAAGCATTTAAGTCACCCATTCTTCATTAGCTTCATTAAGAACACCTTCATTCATTATACATTAAGCCAACATTCTTATTAACATCATCATAAGCACCATGAGTCCTCTCAAATGCCTACTTGTGCAATGCATAGATGGCATCCCAAACCACCACCCACACTAAGTAGTACACCCTTAAGAAGCCATAGTTCATTAACATTCTTTGTGGGGGTAAGCCTTAACCGACATAGACCATGTGAGCAATTCATGGAATCCCGATGTCACCCTCACCGGATAAGGGATTCCTACTTCCCTAAGGTAGGACCATTGTTCTTTAGCTTAAGTGTATCCACTAGCTAGACCTATGTGGGCACATAGTTAAGGGATAGGGAGATTGCTACTAGATATCCCGCCTCAACTCACGGTTGAGCATCCATCTCAAGAGGTTGCTACTAGATACCCCGCCTCAACTCACGGATGAGCATCCACCCCAATTCATATCCACTCAGTGCTTGGCATTATTCCTCACGGAGTACTTTACATTCATTACACTAGTTCATTATGGGATAAGGTATTTCTACTAGATACCCCGCCTCAACTCCCGGATGAGCATCCATCCCAAACCCAACATTCACTAAAATGGGATATATGGATTGTTACTAGATACTCCGCCTCAACTCTCAGATGAGTATCCATCCCATCCCAACATTCATTCATTGGAAAGCTCATAGATTCAAAGATGAGAATAGCCTTTCACCTAAGAATCCTCTTATTGCGAGAAAGTCCTTCACAACAAGTCATTATCATTCGTTGGAGTACAATTGAGAAATAGCCTTTCAATAGACTCCACATTCAATAACATTATCATTGAACTTCATTCATTTATGAGAAGGGTACCAACATTAGGTCTACCAATTCAACACATTAAGGCATTAAGTCAAGATACATTCATCATATAAGAAAAGGATACCTAGTCCTACCAATTCAGGAGATCACATTCAACATTAAATTATAGAACCCTTCACATTCCATCATCAACATTCATGAGTGTTAATAGAGAGATAACATTCGATCCTAACACAATTAGCTTCTAAACATAATCATCATTCTATCATTGAATTCACATGTAATCCTTCACATCACATTCACATATACAATATCATGATAACACTTCAATCCCTCAAACTATGACTTCAAGGCCATGAGCACAATATACAAAGTAATTAAACACTTCCACCTTTCAAGTGGATCAATAGCTCAAGCATAATTCTACTTTAACATGTAATTAGGTCAAACTTTCTCTTTCAAGGCTATGATCACAAATCCTCAATTCACCGACAGTTTACCATAATTAGGCATAGATGATGATACAATTCAATAATCTAAATCAATCTAGGCATAAATCCATCAACATTCATTCATAATCAACAAACCCACTTCATAAGTCACAATTTAGGAGTTGAGAGAAATCATGGGTTCATAGAGTCTTTTCATCTTAAATCCTCAATTAGACATCAATCTAATCATAATTTAACATTTGAAAACGTTTGATGAAAGAACCCATGAGATTGAGTAAAACCCTTGGTTTTTCATGAGCTTGAAAACTTTGAAAACTTCTTTGAAATTGACTCTAGGGTGAAAGCTAACCCTAGATGAAGGATCACCATACCTTTGCTAAGATTCCCTAAGAATTTGATGAAGAAACCACCTTGAATCCAAACCTTAGCTCCCACTTCTTCTTCTTCTTCTTCTTTTTTGGGAACTTCTAGAGAGAGAAATATTTGAGAGGAGATGGGTTTATTTTGATTCTATTTGGAGTGGCTTAAATGAAAGGATTTAGGTCATAAAAAGGTCTTATAGTTGTTAGGAAAGGAATAGAATAATAAGGACTTAACTTTGGAAAAGGACAAAGGACCCTTAAAGTTGTAACTTAAAAATTCTACCCTTGCCCGTCCAAGCTCGCCCTTTGGACACTTGGGCTCGCCAAGTGCACTAGGCGACTCACCAAGTGCACCCTTGGCTCACCCTTTGTTCCAGTGAGCTCACTAAATGGGCTGGTCATTCGGCGATTTGAGGGGGCCAATGGGCGACACGCCAACCAGCTTGGTGAGCTACCACTTAGCTCGCCCTTTGGTCCAGCATCTAGGTCAAATGGGCAGTCCACTAGGTGATCACTAGAGCACGAGGGCGACTCACCCAATCCTTTGGGCGATCAAGTACTCCCATCACCAAACAGCCCCTCAAAGAACAAGGTTTCTTTCGCTCAATCTTGCTAGTCTAGGCCCTTACTTGCACCCTAGGCTTCAAACTTTCCCCACTTAGGTTCTAAAACAGCCTAGAAATCAACCTCAAGTTACACTAATCCAAACGTTAAGGCTCAAGTTCAATCTATTATTTTCCGAGTTGTTCCAAATGGTAAGTTCACCATTGGTGACTTAATGTGGTGCCTTGGTGTGGATGGTGGTATGGGAAGCCATCCATGCATTGCACAAGGTATAGTATGAGGGTTAGTTAAGGTGAAGGTCCAAGGTGAAGGTAATGGTTTACATGATGACCTTGTCTAAATGTGGAGTTATGACTTGTATGATGATTATACTTGTATTTTATGTCTCTCATGCTATTGTTCATGGTATTTCTAAAAAGTGGCATAATGCATGGTTTCCAACCAAAATGTCTCTTTTAAAGCATGTTTTTGCATGGTCATTATACTTAGTATATTTATGTGTGCTAACCCATATTTCTCTTATTTTTACTACAAGTGTAGGTTCCAGCAAGTGATTGATTCTAGCTAGGATTGAAGTGCTTGGATAGAGTTTTCCTCCAAGACTTGGTATGTCCTCATAGATTGAGGACAAGGACTTTTATTGTTTCTAGTTCCTTATGTTTTAAAACTACTGTTTAGACTTCGATTGTAAAGGGTCGTGACCCTATCTTGTTAAAGTTTGTCTAAGATGGCCATGTGAGACTTAGACTTCCGCTATATCTTTTGAAAAATTGTTAATGAATGTTTTGAATCGTATGGTTTTAAATAAAAAATTTTAATTTCGTACTATTTATATTGTCTATGCAATGAATGTGCTATACGGCTTGTATTAGACCCCTTCAGGATTGAGTACGTCGTGTTACGACTAGGGGGTGCTCTTGGGTCGTAGCAAACATGGTATCAGAGCATAAGATTTTGGAAATTGTTTTTAGGATCGATGTCTCACAAGCCACGTCTAGTAAAGTCTTTTTCATCGTTGTGAGTCGCAACACATCTATGCGAGGCTATAGGACGTTAGAAGTTACACTTCTTTCATTAATCTTGAAGACGTTCCTTAGAGTTTAGCTTTATAGATGTCTTTTTCCTAACCCTTCTCTTGTGTTTATAGGATATGAATACAAGGGCTAACCCAAGAAGGCTGGAAAAGGATATTGTGAATGAGGGAGGTCCTCCCCAAGGTAACCTAGGTCCTCAAGGTGACCAAGTTCCTCTAGGAAATCAAGGAAATCAAGTTCCGGTTGAACCTCCGGCTATGACCAATGAGGAAGTTAGGTCGGCTCTTTAGATGATGGCTCAAGCCATAACTACTCAAGCTCAAGCCATGACGGCTCAAGCAAATAGGGGTGTTGAGGCTAATGTGAACCCCAATGTGAGTACTATGGCTTCTAGGTTGAGAGACTTTATGAGGATGAATCCTCCGATATTTCTTGGATCTAAGGTGGGAGAGGATCCCCAAGAGTTTTTTGATGATGTGTACAAGGTAGTTAGTTCTATGGGGGTGACTTATATTGAGAAATCGAAACTTGCCGCCTATCAATTGAAAGATGTGGCCCAAATTTGGTTCACTCAATGGAAGGCCAATAGGCCGGTTGGAGCGGCTCTCATTGAATGGGAGTTGTTTAAGGAAGCATTCCTAGGTAGGTTTTTCCCCGTGAGAAAAGAGAGGTTAAGATGGAGGAGTTTATCAATCTTAGGCAATGTAACATGAATGTGCAAGAGTACTCTTTGAGATTTACCCAATTGTCTAAGTATGCTCCATCCTTGGTGTCTAACCCTAGAGATGAGATGAGTAGGTATGTGGCGGGTATATTCGACCTAGCTGAGGGAGAGTGTCGTACGGCAATGCTCCATAATGATATGGACATTTCTAGACTTATGGTGTATGCTCAATCTATTGAGGAGTCCAAACTTAAGAGGAAGGGTAAGGAGTTGTAAAGGGGAAGGTCCGATCAGCAAGGTCAACCTAGGTTCAAGAAGAGAGCTCCTAACCAAGATTCTTCTAGTGCTCCTAAGGCTAATGAGGAGAAAGGTGGTGGGCCTCCATTTTCTAAACCTCTTTACACCACTTGTGGGAAGAGGCATCATGGGAAGTGCCTAGCCGGTACTAGTGGGTGCTATGGGTGTGGCAAAACTGATCATCAAGTGAGAAATTGTCCTACTCTTATGGCTAGAGGAAGGGAGGCAAAACAAGCTTATTATGTTGGCCCGGATCCTAATGCTCCAAAGAAGAACTGTTTCTATGTGTTTCAAGCTAACAAGGACAAGGGGGCAAACCCGGATGAAGGTATCGGTAAGTGATAGTTCCTTATGGTCATGAATGCTTTATTGAGGTTGTTATGTTGTTTCATGTTAGCCTTAGTTGGGTTTACCCTTAAGTGGGGGATGGTATGATGAATAGTAAGGTTGTAGAGAGTGTTGATATCCTTATCTCTTTCCTTCTATTCCTATTCAAGATTAAGACCAAGAGTTCATTGTAGCTTGTTTCATGTTTTGGAGTCTTATGTGAAAATAAGTTTCCATGGTCTCCTTATGTTATGCATGTTCTAGTCGAATTCATGTTTATATAAGAAAAAATTGAGTTTTCATGGATTTTGTTCCTCATGTTCATATGCACCTATGATGAGTTGCTTAAATGCTTCATGGGCTGTCTTGTTGAGCATGTTTAAATGTGATCTTGAAAAGAGTTGCATAAATTGCCTTAATGATGTTATGATAAGCATGATGTGAGTTGGAGAAGGAAGTTCCTCCAACAAAATGAGAAATGTTGTTGCTTTGATGCATAATGAGTGTTTAAATATAGTTCCTACTTTCTTGAATATGCATTGAGCTTATTGATGTGGAGTTGATGTTTCCTCCAATGATTATGCATTTATATTGATGTGTCATGATTGTTGGGCTGCTAGTCTCGAGTCGTTTATCCCTTAATGTGTTTGAAGTGTCATTCGAGGAAAAATGTTCCTAAGTGGGGATAATGTAACTACTCGGAAAATAATAGGTTAAACTAGAGCCTTGATGTTTGGGTTAATGTGACTTTAGGTTGATGTCTAGGCTATTTTAGAACCTAAGTAGGGCAAGGTGGAAGCCTACAGTGCAAGCAAGGACCTAGGCTAGCAACTTAGGGTGAAAGAAGCCTTGTTCCTTTAGGGGTTGTTTGGTGATGGGGTTGTTCATCACCCAAAGGGTTGGGCGAGTCGCCCTTGTGCCTTGTGATCGCCTAGTGGCTGCCCCATTTTGGCCAAGATGCTGGACCAAAGGGCGAGCTAGGTGCAAACTCGCCAACCAGCTTGGCGTGTCGCCCTTCTCCCCTCTAGTCCGCCAAGTGGACTACCCAAATTAGTGAGCTCATAGGAACAAAGGGTGAGCCAAGGGTGCACTTGGCGAGCCGCCTAGTGCACTTCGCGAGCCCAAGTGTCCAAAGGGCGAGCTAAGACGGGAAGGGTGAAAAATTTTTAGTTGTAACTTGTAGGGTCTTTAGTCCTTTTCCGAAGTTAAGTCCCTATTATTCTATTCCTTTCCTAGCAACTATATAAACCTTTTAAGACCTTTTTAGACTTGAATTCTCTCATTTAAGTCACTCCATATAGAATCAAAAAGAAACCCACCTCCTCTCAAATATTTCTCTCTCTAAAAGTTCCCAAAGAAGAATAAGATGAAGTGGGAGCTAGAGTTTTGGATTCAAGGCGTTTCTTCATCAAATTTCTTGGGAATCTTAGTAAAAGTATGGTGATCCTTCATCTAGGGTTAGCTTTTACACTAGAGTCAATTTCAAAGAAGTTTTCAAAGTTTTCAAGCTCATGAAAAACCTAGGGTTTTACTCAATCTCATGGGTTCTCTCTTCAAACGATTTGAAATGGTTACTAATGTTATATATTGATTGTATTGGTGCTTAATTGATGATTTATGATGAAAATACTCTATGAACCCACGATTCCTTTCAATTCCTAAAATATGCCTTTATGAAGTGGGTTTGTTGATTATGAAAGCTTATGATCAAAATATGTCTAAATTAATTTGGGTTATTGAATTGTATCATTATCTATGCCTTAATTATGGTAAATTGTTGGTGTGTTGATGATTTGAAGTTCATGGCCTTGAAGGCAAGTTATGACCTAATTACATGTTCAATAAGAATTGTGTTGGAGGTGTTGATCCACTTGAAAGGTGGAGGTGTTTAATTACTATGTCTGATTATGATGTGAAGGATATGCATGTTATTTCAATGATAGAATGATGAGCATGTATAGAAGGTAATTGTGTTGTCATTGGTAGTATATCCTCAATTGACACACATGAATGATGAATGATGGAATATGAAGGTTTCTCCTAAATATTGTATTTGTTGAATCAATAGGCCTATGGCATTCCTATCATAAACAACCAATGAATGTGTCTTGACTTAATGAACATGAATCGGTAAACCTAGTGTTAGTAACCCTTGCTTGATGAATCTTTCACCTATTCTAATGTTGAGTGTTAGGATCGGTAGGCTAGTGGCACCCTTCCATAAATGAATGAATGATAAGCCTTGAATCGGCAGATCCAAATGATGGTATCCCTTTCATGTGTGAAATGATGACCCTTGTATCAGTAGGCCTAATGAAGATGGCACCCTTCTTGGGAAGTTAATGAGCTACCCTTAATGTACCTTCAATTAGTAGACCTAGTGATGGTGGCCCTTTCTTGTGTAATGTACTTTGGGTCGGTAGACCTAGTGTTGGTATCCCTCTCAAGTACAACGATGTTAATATGAATGAACTACTCTATGGGAATGGAGGCTAAGCACCGAGTGGAGATGGTAAGATGGAAACTCTCCCAATGTCAGGCTAGGGTTCCCATGAACATCTTCCTATCCCATAACTATGGGCCCACATAGGATATATATTAGCCAGTGGTTTTCTTACCAAAGCTAAGATATTACCTAGTTCTACCTTAGGCAAGTAGAACACCTTTCTTCGGTGTGGGGTCTATTATGGCCACTTGAGAGGTTCTATGAAGTGTAGGTGGTAGTATGGGATGCCATCTCTACATTTCACGAGTAGACATTGATAGGGTCATAGTGAGTTCTCTAAGTCTTAATGACTAATGTATGAAAGTCCTCTAAATGAAGTAATTGAAAAATGTTGGCTTTTAAATGCTAAATGTGATATGCATGCTATACTTGGGTTATATTATGAGTTATATTCCTTTGTCATGCCTTATGAAATGCTATATCTCTTATGCATGGATATGGTGCAAAGGTGAAAAGGAAGGAATGGTAAGTTCACCTTTGGTGACCTTAATGTGGTGCCTTGGTGTGTATGGTGGTATGGGACGCCATCCATGCATTGCACAAGGTATAGTATGAAGGTTACTTAAGGTGAAAGTCCAAGGTGAAGGTAATGGTTTACATGATGATCTTGTCTAAATGTGGAGTTATGACTTGTATGATGATTATACTTGTATTGTATGTCTCTCATGCTATTGTTCATGGTATTTCTAAAAAGTGGCATAATGCATGGTTTTCAACCAAAATGTCCCTTTAAAGCATGTTTTTGCATGGTCATTATAGTTAGTACATTTCTGTGTGCTAACCCATATTTCTCTTATTTTTACTACAAGTGTAGGTTCCGGCAAGTGATTGATTCTAGCAAGGATTGGAGTGACCAAATTATTAATAAGAGTAATAACTGATATAGCTGACAATTAAACACCAATACGAGAGGGAGCTCCCACCCCTTTTTCTCCCTTGGTGATTCGAACTCGCAACCTTCAGGTTGGAAGTGAGGATGCTTACCATCCGAGCAACTCCCTCTCGTCTATATTTGTATCATATTTAAATTGAAAGAACCATTTTTTTTGTAATGAGGGCCCCACTACGTATCCTCAACCTAAATTGTTTAATGTCCATTCTATTTGATTGGAAATAGAATTAAAAAAATAAAATAAGATTTTTAAAATTTATGGTCAAAAACATTTTTTTATTATTCGTGTGATCATTTTAATAAGAGTAAAGGGGAAAATTTAAAGTGAAATTGTTTTAAATTATAAAAAAAGTAATGGAAGAATTAAACAAATTGTGTCACATAAATTGGAAAGAAAGAATAATACTTATATATTTATGGTTAGGCTTAAGAAGTGAAAGAATATTGAAGATATATACGAAGGGTCTCTAAAGTATAGCTCCCTCTATAGAAGTTAGAAAATTCGATAGTGTCTTCTATATCTCCTTTTAATTTTTAGAAAATGGGTGTATAAGATCTCATTTGGGTTTACTCTGAATTCAATGGACTTTCTCTTTTTTAATTAAAAAAGAAAATAAAATAAAAGTGAACATGGGGAAAAAGAAATGTGTAAGGATATTATAAGGTGGAGAATTAAACCTTGACAATTAAGATGAAAATTCAGATAATTAACCAATTGAGCTACTAAGATTTTCATTCATTAATGTACGTTATCCTCAAGTACTAATTAACTTTTATATACTTATAATATAAAATGATTTTACACTCTCAATTTATTTTAACAAGATGCATAAGATAATCAACTTTAAATTCCATGCTATTAATGTCACTTATTAGGACAGTTCGATATCATTTATGCAATGCAAAAATACATCGCTAGTATTGAAACTCATATCATAAACGAGAGAACTGGAAAAGAATTCTTATTGATCAAAAACCAACCCTCAATACAATGATGCACTACTACTTATATACAGTTGAGCAGTGTAACAAACTAACTACTTTACTGTGCTAACTAACTCTGACACTTTCTAACTAGCTAACTAATTTACACGTGGACAATTAGTGGACAATTAGCTATAGTTTAATTAACTAACTATACAATCAATCAGTGTTATTAGCCAATTCCAATACTCCCCCTCAAGCTGGATATATTGAACAAGTTCAAGAATCCCAGCTTGTCAACTAAAGTATCATGTTGAATTCTGCCCAATGCCTTAGTCAGTACATCTGCTTGTTGATCCTTTGTATGTATGTATGTAGGTTTGATTAATCCCTGCTGCACCTTCTCTCTAATAAAGTGACAATCGATATCAATGTGTTTAGTTCGTTCGTGAAATACAGGATTAGCAGCAATTTGTATAGCTGCCTTGCTATCACAATGAATGTTGGCTGGTCCTGTCAATTTTACTCCCAATTCATGAAACAAATTATTAACCCAAACAATCTCAGCAGTTAAGGTAGCCAAGCTTCTATATTCTGCTTCAACAGAACTTCTAGACACTGTGTTCTGCTTCTTTGACTTCCAAGATATTAAGGAATCACCAAACTTCAATATAAAACCAATCACAGACCTTTTAGTATTTGGGCAGGCAGCCCAATCTGCCTCACAGAATCCTGTAAGTTGAGGTCTTGTAGTTGCACTCATCAACAATCCTTTTCCTGGTTCTATTTTGATGTAACTAATCACCCTTAATGCTGCCTCCCAATGTGATCTTTTTGGCTTCTGCATGAACTGGCTCAAAGATTGCACTGCAAAAGTTATATCTGGCCTAGTATTAGTTAAGTACAACAACTTCCCAACAAGCCTCTGATATTTGTTAACAACTGGAAACAACGCATCAGTAGTGACAAGGCCTTCATCAAATTCCACACTAGTTAACTTCATGTTACATTCTAGTGGTGTCATTGATGGTTTTGCAACAGCTAATCCCACCTTAGAAATCATTTCTAGAGCATATTTCCTTTGATTCATGACTATTCCTTTGCTGGATCTGAGAAATTCAATCCCCAAAAAATACCTCAATTCTCCTAAGTCTTTAATCTTGAAATGACTATGCAACACATGTTTGGTTTCTTCTATCAAATTGGCATCATTTCCTGTGACCAAAAGGTCATCCACATAGACCAAAACAATTACAATTCCATCACATTTTGTCTTGGTGAATAAGGAATAATCCAAATGGCTTTGTATATACCCTAAACTACACAAAACATTAGTCAATTTTGCATTCCATTGTCTAGATGCTTGTTTAAGTCCATAAAGAGACTTAACTAGTTTGCAAACCATGTTTTCTCCCTGCATCTTGAACCCCTTAGGCAACTCCATGTACACCTCATCAAATAAATCTCCTTGTAAGAAAGCATTAAACACATCCATTTGATGAATGATCTAATGTTTAGCAGCAGCCAAAGACACTATAGCTCTAACAGTCACCATTTTGACTACTGGTGAAAAAGTCTCTTGATAATCAATACCTTCAGTTTGATTGTACCCCTTTGCTACTAACCTAGCCTTGAATCTTTCAATTTTCCCATCAGCTTGATATTTGATCTTAAAAACCCACTTACATCCAATTGCATATTTTCCTGCTGGCAGTTTAACTACTTCCCAAGTACCATTTTCCTCCAAGGCTTGGTTATCCAACTTCATTGCATCAACCCACCTTTTATCTCTAATGGCCTCTTCATAGCTTCTAGGCTCAGTTTCAGTGGAGAACTTGGATAGATATACTGAATAACTGGGAGAAATATCTTGGTATAAATGTATTTCCCTAGTGAATAGGGCTGGCTAGTATCTGAGACTTGTGTAATGTAATCTTTCATCCATATGGGAGGGTTTGAAGTCCTAAAAGATTGTCTTGGTTTTTCAGTAATAACAGGTACTGAAACATCAACAGGCAGTACATTGTCTCCACTGTTCGCAACAACTTCATTCATCATATCTGCATTATCTTCATTTTCTGCACTGTCATTATGCATATCAATCTTAGGAAACATCTGCTCCTGTGGGAGTATGGTCTCCACATCATTTATCTCATCAGATAACTCTTCATGATCAGCATCATGGTGTGTAATCAATGAAGGATTTGGAAATAAAGGCAACTGTCTAGTAACCATTTTTTGAAATAGAAAAATATCTTCCATGAAGATTACATCCCTACTTACTACCAACTTTATGCTGCACAAGTTATACATGAGGTATCCTTTCTGAGTAGCAGGATAACCCAAAAATACACAAGCATCAACTCTTGCTGAGAATTTGTCTCCTTTAGGCAATCTGGTAACATAACCTAAGCACCCAAAAATTCTTAGATGATCAAGCCTTGCCTTGACATTATGAAACACCTCATAAAGTGTCTTCCCTTCCAATACTGTTGTGGGCAGTCTATTGATCAAATACACAGCTGTAAGAATGCATTCACCCCAAAATCTGAGAGGTATATGACCATTAAACCTGAGTGCTCTAGATACTTCAAGTACATGTTTGTGCTTTCTTTCTGCAACTCCATTTTGTTGTGGAGTGTATGGACAGCTACTTTCATGAATAATCCCATGAGTGACCAAAAAATCATTACAATCTTTGTTAAAGAACTCTCCCCCATTGTCAGACCTTATTCTTTAAATGTGCTTATTAAACTGATTTTTAACAAGTACATAAAAGGACTGTAAGATAGGAAACACATCACTTTTCAGTCTCATCAAATATACCCATGTCATTATGGACTTATCATCAACAATAGTCAAGAAAAATCTGTAACCATTATGAGTTGCCACTTGTTAAGGTCCCCATACATCTAAATGGATCAATTTAAAGATACTACTAGTTTTTGTAAAACTCAAAGGAAAAGACAATCGAGTTTGCTTTGCAAGTGGACATATAGAACATTTCTTACACACATCATCTAAAATATCTTAAGTCAAAGATAGTTGTTGTAACACCCTGGCTGAAGGATGCTCTAACCTGTTATGCCATAACAATGTGTTGTTCAAATTCTCACTGTTGTGTGTCATCAATATCATCTCATTACTCTTCCCTTCTCCATGTGGTGTATGACGGGGGAGATAGTAGAGTCCATCCACCTCCTTACCAATCCCCTTCACCTTTCCATTGGAGAGGTCCTGAAAAACAACAAACTCAGGAAAGAAGTTGACTGAGCAATGCAGTTGTTTTGTTAATTGTGACACTGAGAGCAAATCGAATTTGAATGTAGGAACCACCAAAACATTTTTAACAAATCTCCTCCTGGTGTCTTACAGCTTCCTAAATGTGTGACAGACACAGTTTCTCCATTTGGCAGGTGAACATTTCTATTTAAATGATCCGGAAAGGTACAAGCAGAGTGTAATCTATTAGGTTATGAGTCATATGACAGGTTGCTCCTGAGTCAATTATCCCGCTCTCATTTACAGTACTATTTACAGACAATGCTGTAGCAATAGGTCCAGGTATACCTGCCATATTTGCGGCCATATTGATTCCTGAAGTTCCTGCTTCTTCTTTGTCCAGCGAATGCAGAATTTTCTGATATTGTCCTTGAGTGAAAGTAGGTTGAGCTGCCAGTGCTGAAACCTCTTTTCTGCAGATTGGTGCAAACTCATCTTGCAATATTCCTTGATCAACTCTCACCTAATTTGCCTTCATTCCTTGCATCTGCCCTGTGCCATGTTGATCATAACCTGAATTAAAATTTTCAGGTTGTTTCTTCTTAAACTTCCAGTCAAGTGGATAGCCATTCAACTTGAAACAGTCAAGCTTAACATGACCCTGCAGCTTGCAATAATCACAGATCTGATCCCAGTTTTTTTTATTCAACTGTGGAGATCTCATGTTGTTCCTCTGCATATTTCTTCTCCCGGCATCATTGCTCCTCTGAAAATTTCCTCTCCCGGCATAAAGAGCAGTAGGCTCCAGTGTTTCCCTCCTTGATTGTGTACCTGCAGTCATCCTCTGACCTTCATATGCCACTATCATAGCATAGGCCTTACTAACATTTGGTAGAGGATTCATCATTAGGATTTGGCTGCGAGCTTGACCAAATACTTTATTTAACCCCATCAAAAATGCAAACAGCCTCAAATAGGCTTGTTGATCCACATAAACTCTCGATTTATCACAATTACATGATGGTGGGGGACAAAAGCATCAAATTCATCCCATAATAACCTCAGTTTCGTAAAATAACCAGAAACAGTCAAGTTACCTCGATGTATTGTACAGATCTCTCTGTGCAGCTGGTAAATTCTGGATCCATCCAGGAGTATCAGATGGATGTAGGTAAAGAGGATAATTCCTCTTCTTCTCAATTTC
Source organism: Solanum raphanifolium (assembly GCA_036250405.1). Taxonomy (NCBI): domain Eukaryota; kingdom Viridiplantae; phylum Streptophyta; class Magnoliopsida; order Solanales; family Solanaceae; genus Solanum; species Solanum raphanifolium. Next base: position 60,059 of record JAJOOE010006019.1, read on the forward strand.
TTCCAGAGTTTCAGCACTCTGTGTTGCAGACGTATCTCCAATCGATGCTGATTCTCCAGTAGTAATTATTCCTCTGCTTCCACAAAGGATCTACAATGGCGAAAACCTATTCTATGCAGTTGAATCGAATCTCGACTCAAAGCTCTATTGAAACTCATATCATAAACGAGAGAACTGAAAAAGAATTCTTATTGATAAAAAACCAACCCTCCATACAGTGATGCACTACTACTTATATACAGCTGAGCAGTGTAACAAACTAACTACTTTATTGTGCTAACTAACTTTGACACTTTCTAACTAGCTAACTAATTTACACGTGGACAATTAGTTATAGTTTAATTAACTAACTATACAATCAATCAGTGTTATTAGCCAATTCCAATAGCTAGTGTATAAAAGGTAAACCCTTAAAAATATAGGATTTGTTCCATGCTGCATAAGGGTTATTTATAATAGCATTGAACAAGACAATGTTAATGTTAATCTGTTACCTTGATATATAGAATCATTTTTAAGGATTTAAGTGGTATTTATTTGAATTGACCAAACCAGAAAAATATTAGCTCATTATGTTTACCATATGTTTATTAATAGAGATATTTTGTACTTAAATGGTGTTGGTTGGGTTTGGGTATATCATAATGTGGAGTTAAATAAGATGTAACCACCAAGTTGGGGACAATTCTTTTGCATCATTCGGATGTATGTTTTATGGTGTAGGCACTTGCAAAAATTAAACCATGACATTCATGATAATTCAAGTACTATCTTGTTGTACTGGTATTATTATGGACCTATCCCCAATTATTCTCTAAATGGTGTCATTAATTATATAACTATCTTGTATTTGGACATATGGTGGTAATATTCAAATAAATATCTTGAATTTTTTTTATAGTGGAAAAAGACAAATTAAAAAAAAATTGAAATTGTTCATAAGCAATATTGACCATGTCCTCTGGGAGAAAACACTCGATATCCTAAAATGAGAACTCTGAGAGAAAAAATCAATACGTTATATTTCTCATCTTCCTAATATGTTTAATCATGGACTTGTTGACCTGCAACAAATATCTATAGTCTTCAATAATAGATCTAAGTGGATAATATCGTGCGTTCTCTTCCATGATAAGCACTACTAAAAATGACTGAGAAATAACGGTCAAAAGTGACGGACTACGTTATTTTTTTTGTCAAAATCGATGGAAAAATGACGCACTCACTTCTATCTCTTTTGTCCTCGACTCTTTTCAAAAAGCGATGGATGACGTCGCTTTCAAACGACAAACTGCGTCATTTTGTTGTTATTTCTTTTAAAAAAACTTAATAGGTGACAGATTGCATCACTTTTCTTAAAAAGAATTTAGAAAAACGATAGACTGCGTTGCCTTTTTGGAAAGTTTTTCTAAGAAAAAATTAGAAAAACGACGAATAAAAGGACCCTATCCGTCAATTCATTCCTTTCATAACAAACCAAGCAATAAACATTATATGCATAATATAATATCAAACTACATTAAATATTCATAAATACTAAACTAATAATTTAAAGACTTATAAATTTTTTCAAAATTAGTTATAAAAAATCTAATATGTTCACTAAAGGGATGCTAAGGGACGAACCTCTTGAAGAACCGGACACACTAAGGCCGATGAGCAAGGATGAATACTTGTTTTTTATTTCCTCAACGATTTTGTTCATGAGTTCACTACTAGAATAGTGCAAATTAAATGGGGATATTATTTGGAAAATATTGTCACATGTAATACTTGGGATTTTCTTGCGAAATTATTAAGTTCCTTAATATTAGAATATATTACTTGTGAAACATATACTCCCAACAAATTTTGCAGGTAAAGTTAGCGTTATATTGCACAAAATTAGTTGTTGCGATATTAGCTAGGGAAAAATATCCAAAAGAACATTATCTATAGGCAAATCCCTAGGTATCTGGAAAAAAAAAAGGTTTAAAAAATTCCTTTTTAATCTATAGAAAAATCCCCAAGTTGTCTGAAAAATTATTTAGAAATTGTTTTGCTATGATTTTACTTAGGGATTTATTCTTGGGAATTTACCTAGCATTTTGTTACCTTGAGAAATAATTGAAGATTTAGGAACGATTAGAGTAATTATCTTTTAGATGGTTGGATTCTTTTACACTAATCATTTTTTGGATTATAAGACACTAAGTTAAAACTTTAGGAATTGTAAAGTGATAAATAAAACCAATTATTCTAATTCATTTTCCTTCTCTCTAGCTCACTTACCTAAACCCACTAGCTAGAATTTCTCTCAAAGCCAAAGATGGAAACAATCAGACTTTCCCGTGTAGCGGACTCTAAGCACATGGAAAGCTCATCTCAATGGTCATGTCAAATCCCTCCTAGTGTACTTCAATCTTCTCTTCAAGCAGATTTTCATGAAGTACAATAGTGGACTACCGAGAAGATTTGCTTGTCAATCTACCCAGAAATCGATGTTAATCTGTAAATTTCAAGCTCTATGAGGTTAATATGTAAATTTCCATTAACTGAATGAGTTTGGACAAATATCGTCTGAAATTTAACAGGATTTTCATAATTTATTTCGGATCAAATCTCTCAAATAAATTCTCTTAGAGGTTTGTTGATTCACATATTCCTTGTTTTAGTTCACTACTAAATTAGTGTGTTTATGTACAGTTTGTGCATACTATTTTAGTTGAAATCAAGCGAATTAATCCATTTAAAATTAGGTTGTGAGTTTGAGTTGTTTTCATTGACTGTATTTCTTCTTAGGTGCTTATCATGTTGTTAGTTTTTTTCGTTTATGATGACGGTGATTGGATCAGCATCAGAAACTTCTTCTAATATGTGTTGGGGATGTTCTAGTGTAGAATTCAATTCAACATCAATTGGTTGTTGAACAACTATGACATCATTTTTGTACGCCACATCTAACACATTACCAATTGTAATCCTTCCCACATGATTAGTCTTTATAACAACCCATCAATCGGCCTTATCTCAACGTTACGAATATGAAGCGTAATACACTTGCTTAGATTTTTTGTGCAATGATAAAAAGCTCATAACTTTTGTGTTATCTGGTGTGCGTTACTTCACTTATATTATGTTGGTTGTCCACCCTTGTGCCTCTATGTGATGGGTTAAACCACTTATACTGAAATAGTACTATATTTTTTTACGTCAACCTAAATATCTTACTTCAATAGTCTCATGAATGACACCATAACATTCAATAGTTTGACCATTATCGCCAACATCACCTTAAACACACACCGCTATTGTTAGTTTTCTTATACCTAGAAATTTTTTTAAATTGAAACTTAAAACCATTCACACAATACTTTTTCATAGTGTGAATTTGAGATTCAGGGTCAAATGCAACTTCTCTTACTTATTGCAAATGTTTGAAATTTGAGTATTCATCATAAACCTAAATATTTTTATTCAAAATAATACAATTTAGAATAAAATGAATACATTATAATTAATGATTCAATATAATCTTTGATACGTACATATTCTTTCAGCCATTTGAAAAACCTCATTTTGTCATGTTCCGATCCTACACCCTAGACATGGCTAACATTCAAAATTTGTTGTTGGTCCCCGAGCGAATCCTTGACCTGCCTGACTACTTAGTGGAAGACTAAACACATGTGCAAAAAAAACTTAAATTAAGGAACTTTACTAAAATAAGTGAGTCTTGTAAGCTATACGAAAATTACTGAATATAATAATATAATTAGTCAAACATATGAAAAGAAGAATTGAATCAACTCTCTATGAAGCCTCTACTAATTGAGAATAAGTGTCGGGATAAGATGAAGGACTACCTTAAAAGCCCTACAAAAACAGTAATGCTTGATGTAATGACCCTCAAGGTAATTTTTATGCTTTTGGCATGCTCTTACTATTTCACCATTCCTGTAGCTTCTTTATAACTTTTGTGCAGTGTTGGGTTTGGTGACATGCTTCTTGAGGCGTTCGACTGAGTTTGGTGCTACTTTTTGAGTTTTGGAGGCTTAATGTTTGAAAGAGTTGACTTTAGTCAGCATCCAAAGACTATAACATCAAATCAAAACTCTATCGGTTTCATCAGTTTCGAAACAGTCGATTTGATCTAGTGTGATGATCAGTTAAGGTATTGAGGCTTCCGTTTGGATTTGGTGCAATTATGTGTTTTGGCTTTTGAGTTTTCTTTAATATTGAACTTCGGTCAACTTTATTAGTAAATGTGCCTGGAATCAAGTTTCGTTAGAGTGATTATCTCTGGAACGCCCAGGTTGGTCTAGAATGACTTTTGGTTCGGTTCCCAAGGCAGCCATGATGATTTAGTAGCATTTAGCATTTTTGTTTGGTATTTCTTTGTAAGTGTTGACTTTGGTCAACATTTTGACAGAAAACCTCTACTGTTTGTCTCATCAATTTCTTTAAGTCTGGAATACCGTTTCTAATCTAGTAGCATATTTGCTTAACGTTGATGGGGTTCCAAACGAGTTTTGAACACCAACGGAGAATTTGATAGCCTTGGTAGACTTCTCATGTAGTACTGCTGGGGCAATGTTGATTTCATCTTTGCGATCGTGGGCCCTTAGCCGCATTAGCAGAGACAATCCCCCCTAACCTCTGCATTTGCAAGGCCTTGGCCGCGTTCGTGCAGGGTCTCCTCCTCAAGCTTGTGCATTCGCAGGTATGTTACTGCATTTACGAAGGGTTCTCGCCCTAACCCTCACATTCGCGGGCCTCTCGCTGATTTTGTGGAGGATCAACTTTGTTGACCTCCGCGTTCGTCGGGAGGCCTACGCCTTTGTGAAGGGAAATTTTACGTGGCAGTTCACTCTTTTAAAGAAAAATTCAACATGCATAATCTCTTTTCCAATTCAGCATTTTGGCAATTTTGAGGGCGATTCTTGTCAGAATTGAGTGGTTTTTTGTGGTTTGCATTGGGAAAGTTCGTGGGCACGTTTCAGGTTCAAGCAATCTTCTGTTTCCCTTGGTAATTCCCACCAATTTCCCTTTTGATCACTATTTTGACACTGAAAGCTAAAAATATGAATGGGCTGGTTTGGCTTTATTAAACCTCAAATTGTGTCCATTTTCGGGCCACAACATCCTTGAAGGTTGGAACCTGGTGATGGAGTTGATTTTTTTACTCCATGCACGAGTTCCACTTTTGCATTTTCTGGTTCTCCAATTTCGAGTTCTTTATCTAAATTTGGCTTTGTTGTGCTTGTTTTTGTGTTCCCTTATTGATGTAGGTAGTGTTAACACCATAGAATAAGTTGATTTTGTTTATCGACACTTATAATTAATCGTGATCCTCGCATGCAAAGAAATCCAAAAGGAAGGTATTAACCAAGCATGCAATACAAAGAATGAAAAGAGATAAGTTCTCTTAATCAAGGGAATCTAGATTCGCACAACCTACCAATGGTGTAATCAAGCCTATTTTGACTCATAACAAATTCTGAAGATCATCAATCCTATCCAAGAATCACGCAAAGCTATCAAGAGAAGGAAGGAACGATAATCAAGTCGAGAATCGAGAAGATCATCACAAGAAGAAAGTAAAGCGATTTTACCATGCACATATCTAGTATGGACATGGATCAGCAAATTCCTCAATATCCTTGATTGAGAAATACCCTTGGATTTTCCTTTCAAGAGCATAAACCTTTCTATATAAACCTCCCTTAGCCTTAGTTGTGAAGTACACACTTCACTTGAACTTGTACTGTTGTCTTATGTTGTATTTCATAATAGCAATGTATTCTCGTGAGTATACAACTAAGAAAAGAAAAGAGAAAGAAGAATCTAAGTGTAGGTTATACAAGTAGAGGTTGTGTCAAAGTAGAAGTTTTATTTGCATATCAGACAGAGCTCGAAGTCGAAACACTTTGTACCACCGAAATTCTCAACAAAGCTCTTAAGGAAATCCTTAAAACCAGTGGTACTTCATGAAAATTCTTAAACTCAAAAGTACCTGTAAAATTAAACACCCAGTTTGCAAAAAAAATCATCAAGAGTATTCCCTTCCCTTTAGGAATGTCGTACTCGTACTAATATAGAACTCCTCATCATATTAATAGAGTTGACCTCTATTGTCACACTCCAAGGTGTTTCCCAAACTCCATTGATAATATTCACCAATGCTAAAGAGTCAAATTCCATTATGATATGGGAGAAATGATTCTCTAAGCTTTTGGTTGTGTTGAAGATTAGAAAGAAGGGTTTCTTGGGAATACTAATTTCCTTGAGGTCTTTCTAATAGATTAGGTGTTTGATAAAATATTCAAAGGATGTCATTTCTATATTGAATTGGTTGTTTTTTTATCCCTTTCTTGTGTCTACCCTTCTATCTTATTTTCTTTCTTTTACTTTCTTCTTGTTATTCTTAATTTTGTCCTTAGAATTGTATTAATTGCTCTCATAGCTAGATCAGATTGTTTCTACAAATCTAGTCTTGGGTGTTCGATAAATAAAACAATCTGCCCATTTGAGAGAAGGGTAGAGCAAGGCTCGAGACTGGTTGTTGATCTCCAGAAGAGTCATTATAAGGATGCCACAAGTGTAAAATGGTTTTCCCCCGAGGAGCGTTAATACAGGCTACTCAATTAAGGAATTGCCTTGGTTGTGATGATGCAATATCGACTTAGGTCACGTTGGGGATGATCCTCCCAAACTTTTTCGTGCCAAAGCAAACATCTCTCAGATTCAGACTCAACCACATGTCATGGTCTCGTTTGTCCTTTTGCTAGATGCGGTTTACCCCGTATAATTACTCAGAGCATTAAAGAATTCAACTTAGTAGGAAGCCAGGCAATTCACAGAGAACCACACAAACCCTTGTTTACTTCGCTTTATCTTACTACAACTTCATGTTTCATTGACCTCATCAATAAACAGGGCAGGTCAACTCATGGAACATTAAAATGAAAAATAGCAGGATCATCGTACTGCTATATATAAACATCAAAGCATACATAACAACACAATGGAAGCCCCATAAGTAACTAAATTAAGCTCAAGTTAACTGATAAAGAACATTTTTAGGATCCAACTGCCCACTACAATAGCTCGAAGAGACCACAGCAATCTCTTGACAACATTTCCATTCTTGGTTAGGTTTCAGAACAATTGGCTTTTCAAAGTTTGTGGAATCTACTAACATCATAATCTTGTAATCCTCCATACCAAAATCAGGGAGAGCCTTGGATACTTTGTCCGATGGATTCCAAAGAACTGTCAGCCAAAATGATTTATCAATTTTAAAAGATACAAAAATAAGTAACTAGTGAGTGTATGGATTGTACAGACCTGTATCTTGTAGACTTTCCTTATGCAGAACAAAGGTTCTCTTTTTCCCATGGTCTATGATGGCAATTTTTGGAGGTGTACTTAAGTAAACACGATGGACCTGACACGGTTAACAATATTCAGCAACAAGAAATCCTTACAATTGTTTGTCTAGGGAAAAGGAAAAACTAAACTGCTCCATACAAGATAAACTAACAACTGAAACTCAAATTTCCAGAATTCACAATAAGGAAGTTTAACCTGAAGCCTTGTCAAGTATTAACTAGTTAGACACAGAAGAATACCTCCCCATCAAATGTAATAGCATCAGCTTGCTCAGTAAATCTCTCTCGCTGTAGCAAACAATCCATGTAGTCAAGTGTCTCTAGTCCTTCAACCCGCACCTCACTACAGATCAACCCAATAAATCAATCGATACAGGAAGATAGCTCAACATAGTCAAATGTTAGCACTACTACAAAGGTCTCTTCCCATCGTGTATTGGTGAAATATTTTTGTAATAGAATATGATTTTCCCACTCATTTCTCACCGAACTAGCTCGCTGAGAAAATGCATGGTAAGAAACACATCTGACTGAAATAGTGAGAACCTTCCAAATTTTTTTGTGTGAAAGAGGTACTTTTTATTCTTTTTTCACTGATTCAATCAAAATATTTGTGGGAGTAGCTATTGAACATTTTTTAGGGGGGGAAATAGTGATTTTTTAGTAGTGTAGAGAACAATTCTTTTAGGCTCAGCTGTATTGATTATATGAATAGACAAGCACAAGGCTGAGACCTGATATCAGATACTGACAAGTAGTTTCATAGACCAAATATAAAGGAAAGGGAATTGTTATCAGTATTCTTCACAGACGGTATCAATGTTAGCCTTCCAGGACCCAGCGATACATGTAGCCGGAGCTCAAAACTGCATGAGACCACCTTAAATGTGGTGAGCCTCTTAAAAAGATTGATTATTTACTAACGACATCATGAACCTAAGCATACCTACTAGGGAATGTTTTGAAATCTTTCCGAATGGGCTGAAAGATGAGGTCAACTGATGACTGGCTTCCAGAGGAGGATGGATCCAAAGGGGTACTATCTAATGACCATAGATTCTGTGTCAGCGGCAGAATTTGCCCTGTTGTACCAAGCTTCATATATAGACAAACTAAAGCTGTTGCATAAATTATAGACTTTAAAAAACACATTGGCAAGTGATCTCACCTGTGAAAGCGAAACAGATACTCCGCCCGTAGTTGCATTCGGAGATTTTGCTAGAGGCTAAAGAATGAAAAATTACCAAGATTGTAAGAGTAGGGATATAATGGTGAGTGCTTCACTATTTGATTTCAACATAAAGAAAACAATGGAACATACGTTGTTAGTTTTGAACAGTAGTTCTTCTCCTCGTTCATTCTTCCAAGAGACAACTTGAGCACCATTTAAGAGAACCTATTTTAGTTTAGAGCATTAGAAAAGTAAATAATTACATAGAGAATCCTTTAATTTCATTTCATATATAAACTCAAAATTGAGATATTTGAGAAATATGAAAGTATGTTGTAAGAGAAATACCTATGCTGAGGAGCCACCAGGCTCAGACGATAACACACGAGGAAAGGCATCAAAAGGCATCTGATTTATTGGAGTGAAAAATCTCCACCTTATAATTTTCTTCACCAACAAATCCAGCTACACAAATAAAAATAAAAATAAAATTGGCGAACATTAGAATACATGAAAATAATAGTGGGAAGATGAAAAGTACCTTGCTTTTCCAATCGATATGATGTCCCCATTTAATTAAATGGGTATTTATAGTTTGTGGGAAGAGAAAGAGACTTGGCAAGTAACAGGAAATACAAGAAAAGAACATCCAATTTGTAGTTTGCCTCATTTTCAGATAACCATCCCAATCTTTCTTCATCCATTCTCAACTCCTTGTACAAAGTATAAAGTGTCCACATTCCTCTTCAAGTTGCTCACTATCTATCTAAAAGTATCAACTTTTAATCTACCCATACTTTATTATCAAAATATAAATTTTCTATTTTTCAAAATAACCTACTTCAATCCAATTATCTAGTCATTTTCACTCTAGTCAATATTATATTATTAGTATTCGTATTCATAATTAAATGTCATACTTTAAATTAAAAGTAATTTATAAATTTTATTATTAACTTGTTAATGTATTTTTAAAATAGTTATGCTAATAGATTATTACTATTTATATGATCATATTAACCAAATGCTTTGATAAACAATTTTATTTGTTATAATATTATTCTAATAGTTATGATCGACTATGTTTTTAGTTTGCCATATATTAATATTGAGCTATAAATAAAGCTATTATTTTCTTATTAAATAAAAATCAAATTTTAACTTTCCACATGAATTGTTTAATACCATAAGAGTAAAAAGAAATTTAAATATTCTATATTAGTATAATTTAAAACCAAAAATTTCAAAAATGTTATTTATTAATTTTAATTCAAGTCAAATTATTAATGAAAAACTAATTAAATTATAATTAGTACATATTTATTCTCAAATGAACATCCTATTTGAACAACCTTAATGTAATGATACTTATATATTATATACTAGATAAAGTGTGTCGTGCACGCACGTGCCCAATGTTTACTTTATAGAATGATCTTGTGTTTTTTATTAAGCTAGCTCATTGTTAATACTTTAACAAGTTTTTTCCATTTGAAATTGCATCATGTTATCAACAAGGGTTGTGGTAAGCATCCCTTCATCCTTAATCATAAGTTTCGGGTCCTATTTATCTTCAGAATTACTTCATTATTCTAGTTGGAGGATTGTGTCGTGCTGCTAGCGTAGTCGAACGTTTTGTATTTTCAAATTTGGTGTACAATGGATGGAAAACACATGCGGATTATTTTTAAGAATAATCTGGAGTATATAATGCTAGCAGTATTTTCTTACTTGAATAGCACACATAAACGTGTTAGCAAGTTAAAAATTATAATAAGAATTAAATACATAAAATTTAACCACGATTAAGTAATATACATGTACACACATATGTCACGACCCAAGCCTAGGGCCTAGACGTGACATGGCGAATGAGGAACCCGAAGGAACCCCAAACAAGCCTCTCAAACTTGTCATCACACTTCAACGGTCGCGGAAGTACATTCAACATTAATTAACGGGAAATAGGGACTAAGGGCAAACCATTTCAAAATGACATCATAGAACAAGAGTCAAGCTCATTTACAAAATACTTGTCCAACGCACACCTCTACATACATAGATAGGACGGGGCCATGACATTCTACCGGCTCCCCTCATAGTCAAAATACAATTGCAAGCTAAAGTCTCAAAACATAGGA